>JAPVLO010001283.1:0-119621 GCA_027257055.1 Cephalopachus bancanus | reverse complement strand
CGGAACCTCATCAAGGAATGCTGATTAGAGGACCAATAGGTGGCCTCACCATAGGCCTGGACTTCTCACAGCATAGCAGGTTCAGGGCTCTAAAGGAGAATGTCCCTGCAGGTAGAAGCTGCATTGTTTTTTATGGCCCAATCTCAAAAATCACAGTCTCACTTCCCCCTACTGTTTAATACAATGAAAGTCTGTGTGAATTCAATCAGAGGAGACATTTGACCTTACTTCTCAGTGGAAGACAGCTTAATCATGTCTAAAGAGACAAAACATGAACTTTGATCAAACCACAAAAATGACCAAACATTCTCCTATCCTGGCTAATAGAGACTGTTGCTGTTTTACCAGCTGGTTTCCTCCTAGTCTGTCCTCCCTTTAGATAAGATTCACTAAGATACCCAATCACAGAATTAAACTGCCTTCCTAACAGAGTTCAATCCACAGCAAAGCTTCACTTATTTAAATCTTCCCCAAATTAACCTAACATGAATTCAAATTCTAAAAGTACTTTCTGACACCCTCTGAGAGGCACTACAGTGCCCTATCACATGTATTCTCCATAGATGGGATGCATTGAGTAACCAACTCAATCTGTTCAACCAACCTCAGGTACGTTCCTGGTGGTCTTTGGCTAGAGGACATTGACAACTCCTCTAAGACTTTGAATTAAGTAACACATTTCTGGCCAAGGTTGTTTAGGATCCCCTGAACTACAGCTTCAGTCAGACTTTGGATTGGGCTCTTTTATGCTACAGTTTTGGAAGACAATTATATAAATTCCTTAGATTGCCAGAAACTATTAAAATGCCCCTAGAGTTAAACACATACACACCATCTGGTCCCCTAGGTTTCCTCCTCATCACTTTATCAAGTGCAGAAAGGTTACCCTGATAACAGTGACAATAGCTGCCCTGGCTCCAGCACGGTCACAGGATCTAGGGGCAGCTGGCTTCAGGCATACAGGGTGCTTAAGCCTATGCCACAGGAAAAGCAATAGGTATGGACAGGACACCTGGCTCATCAGTTTCAGATACCAGATTCTAGAACATATTTCTGCCACCTACTCCCTCTGCTAGTGGTTCTGCATGTTTCTCCTAATCTTATTTAGCAAAGAAAAAAGTGACATTAATTATGATAACTACCCTTTCCCCTGTCTCCTTTACAGTTCTCTCTTACTCTTACCCTCAGAAAAACTGTTCCAAATAAAACACTGAACTCCACAGCCCGGTAGTTCAGTGACAGACCAGAAACCCCACCCTACTTCAGGTCAGAGACACATACTAATTTAAAAAGTTGTTTAAAGAATTCGCTGCAGCAAGTAGAAAATTTGAACTGAAAACAATCTCATCTGAACTAGAATTCTGGAGTAATCATATGTTTGCTGCTTTAACACACATGGCCCAAAAGTCTCCTCAGCAACCATCTGTCTACTCTGAGTCCCTGAGATAACGAATGTGCATGCAACAAAATGAAATCACTCCTACATAGGAATCATTTAGAACACAGAGCTGCAGAATTCAAACTTATGTAGGTTTGTTTTCTCGCCTCTTATTTCATAGAAAATTATAACATCTGGAAGACTAGGCAAAGATGAGGGCTAGTGTGGAGGGAGGAATTAGCCTCTCATGAGCCTAAGTGAGACACTTACCAACCACATGCAAAATTTGATTAATTTTCTTTCTTTTTTTTTTTTTTTTTTTTTTTTTTAGTTGGAGTCTCACTTTGTCGCCCAGGCTGGAAGTGCAGTGGCATGCTCCCTGCCACCGCAGCCTCGACCTGCTGGGCTCAGGCGATCCTTCCACCTCAGTCTTCTGAGTAGCCGAAACTACAGGCCCACGACTACCCCCAGCTAATGATTAATTTTCAAGAGTCATGTGTCACTTACATTTGTATGAGGAGGACCACCAAAAACCCAGAATTATCTTTTGGAGGGAAGGCCTGTTGTAGTACATGCAGAATTTATTTCTCCGGAACAAAGAGTCAACCAAAGTTTTTATCTGGAAGTTTTGAGAAGGTTGTATCACGATTTGCGGAAGAAACATTCCAAGCATGGCAAACAGAGGACTAGTTCTTTCACCATGGCAACGCACCTGCCCACACTGTGCTGAGTGTTCAGCAGTTTTTGCACAAAAATCGACCCCCATGTCTCACCATCCCTATTGACCCAATCTCGCCCTGAGTGATTCTTTTTTGTTTCCCTGGATAAAAACAGTCCTCAAAGGGAAACATTTTGCCAATGTGGAAAAGGAGAAACAAAAAACAGAAGCACTAAAAGACATCAGAATTGATGAGTTCAAAAACCGTTTTGAACAGTGGAAAATGCATCTTGGTAAGTATATTGCCTTAAATGGAGAGTACTTTGAAGGTGACTGAAGTTTAAACATGTAAGAATAAATACATCTTTTTAAAAATAAATAAATTTCCCGTTTTTTGGGGTCCCTCCTCATATGTGGAATCTAAAACAATGGAACTTACAGAAGCAGAGAGACAAATGACGGTAATGTTTCTAAATTTCATATTTCAAAATTGTTAAAAGAGTAAACTTCAAATGCTAGCACCACCAAAGATGTAAAGGACCTTAGGTGGATATGTTATTATTAATAGCCTGATTTAATCATTTCACATTGTACACATATATTAATATAACACCACTTTGTAATCTCAGTGTCCTGCTGACTCCCTTGGAATATGGGTATGACAAATAACAGATTTCTGAAACACACAGAGCACTGGCCATACTAGCATCTTGTTGGCCCCTGCAAAGTCTCATAATAGACTCAGGCCAGATTTTTTTAACTTTTGTTGTTGTTTTATATGTATGTGTTTGGTTTGGGATTTCATTAATTTTGTTTTGTAAGTGGCCTGTGGAGATTTAAAAGAAAGTATTGACAGAAGTCTAGAAAGATAAGTGGCATTTCCAAAATCATGTCCTGGACTTTTTCAGGCTCACGGGAGGGGGTCTGAAGGGTAGGTATGACTGTGGACTGCCACCCTCCAGGAGATTGCTTAAGGCCAATCCCTAAAGGATAGCTTCAAATTAAACTCTGACACAATAGGATTTCTGATTCTGTGTTCTAGAGTAAATGCAATGGTTACAGTCATGCACCGCTCAATAGCAAGTATATCATCTTATTTATATGTAAATATAAATATATATTTATATTTTCTCACATGGAAAACCAAACATTCCAACATCATTACTAAATAACAATCATTTCCCCTACTTGATATGCAATGCCAATTTCAAGTGTCATATATCAGGTTTCTATATATGCTCCATTATAATCTTATGGGACTACCATTGTGTATGCAGTCCATCCTTGACTGAAATGTTATTATGGAGTACATGAATGTGCTTCTAAGAGAGGATGGACAAAAAAAACAAAAACAAAAACAAAACCAACCAACCATACCATTTCAATTCTGACTCATTATACTAATATTTCCTCTGTCAACTGGATTGTCACGGGTATCTTTTATTTTTTAACTTCAAACATAATTTATTACCAGAAATTAGGAACTCCTTATCTTTTGTTGTTGTTGATAACACAAGTGAGAGTGTGAGTTCCATTGTTAATAACTAGCTACTTCAGTATAACTCAGGAAGAGATTTGACTAGAAAATAGCTACTATGTGTTTTTAAACAATTTATGATTGAAAGTACCTCACACAACTCAAGAAAAAACAGATTTTCTCTGTATAGTTCAGGAAGATTCTCTTTGTTTGACCATCCAAAATATATAAACAACAAAAACAAATCCATTTTATTAAATATTTAAACATATGACCTGAAACTGTGGAACTTCTAGAAGAAAACATAAGACACTGGTCTAAGCAATGATTTCTGGGGTTTGACCACAAAAGCTCAGAAAACAAAAGCAAAATAGACAAACAGGATTATATCAAACTAAAAAGCTTGTGTACGGCAAATACAAGTAACAGAGTGAAGAGAAAACCCACAGATTGGAAGAAAATATTTGCAAGCCATACATCTGATAAGGGGCTAATATCCAAAATATATAAGGAACTCAACACAATGGCAAGAAATCCAATAATCCAGTTAAAAATGGGCAAAGGACCTGAATAAATATTTCTCAAAATAAGACACATGAATAGCCAACAGACATACGACAAAATACTCAACATCACTAATCATTACGGAAATGAAAATTAAAACCACAATGAAATATCAACTCACACCTGTCAGAATGGCTATTATCAAAAGATAACAAGAGTTTGCTAGGATGTGGAGAAAAGGGAACCCTTGTACACTGCTGGTGGAAATGTAAATTAGCAGAGCCGTTATGGAAAACTGTATGGAGCTTTCTCAAAAAACTGCAAACAAAACTATCATATGATCCAGAAATCCCACTTCTGAGTATACACTATATATCCAAAATATTCGTAAGTAGTATGTTGAAGAGATATTTGCACTGCCACGTTGACTACAGCATTATTCAAAATGGATGTAGAAGCCATATCTTCCTTTAAAAAACTGTGAGTTAGGTACTGATCCCAATTATCTTAGTTTAACAAAAAATGAAACAGATTTAAAACTTCATGCCAATCCTACTGTTAGAAAGTGGCAAAGCTGGAGCCTGGGGTCAAGTAGAACTCCAGAGCTTGCATTCTTAAACAAATGTTATACTAGGAGTTAACAAGACAAAATAAGCCCATCACTGGGTTTACCTAAGTCTCTTTCATCTTACACATCTGAAAAAATGTGCTTATCTATTAATCTCAAACAATTAGAACCCAGCTGAGACACAGAAAGGGGAAAAAAAGGTGCCAAAGTAAAAAAAATAAAATAGCCAAGTTATGGAATCAACCTAAGTGCCCATCAATGGATGAACTGATTTTTTTTTTTTTTTTTAGTTGGAGTCTCACTCTGTCTCTCAGACTGGAGTGCAGTGGCACGCTCATGGCCACTACAGCCTCGACTTACTGGGCTTAGGAAATGCTTCCACCTCAGCCTTCCAAGTGGCTGGAACTACAGATGCACGCCACCACGCCAGGCTAGTTTTTGTGGTTTGTTTGGTTTTTTTTGAGTTGGAGTCTCACTCTGTCGCCCAGACTGGAGTGCAGTGGCCGCTCCCGCCCACCGCAGCCTCAACCTGCTGGGCTCCGGCGATCCTTCCGCCTCAGCCTTCCAAGTAGCCGGAATTACAGGTGTGCGCTACCACGCCCAGCTAATTTTTTGATTTTATTGTAGAAATGAGGTCTCGCCTGCCCAGGCAGGTCTCGAACCCGTGGGCTCGGGCAACCCACTCACCTCAGCCTCCCAAAGGCGCGGGATTACAGGTTGAGCCACTGAGCCCAGCTTTGTGGTTTATTATAGAGACAAGGTCTCACTAAGTTGCCCAGGCTGGTCTTGAACCCCTGGGCTCAGGCAAGCCTCTTGCCTTGGCCTCCCTGGCAACTTGGATGAAGCTGGAGGACATTACGCTAAGTGTAATAAGCCAGGCACAGAAAGACTAATACCTCATGTTCTCACTTATATGTGGAATATGAAACAAATGTAACTCACAGAAGCAGGGAGAATTGTTGTGATATTTCAAATTTTCATATTTCAAAATTGCTAAAAGAGTAAACTTCAAGTGCTAGCACCAGCAAAACTGATAAGTATTTTAGGTGGATATACTAATTACCTTGATTTAATCATTTCACATTATATACATATATAACATCACTTTGTACCCCATAAACATAACAATATACAATAAAATACAAATATGAAAACACAAAAAGATTTTTCTATGCAGTGTTAAAAAAACCTCAAATCTAATTGGTTCATATCTACTGTGACTTAGCTCAGACATGCCTAATCTTTAGGAGTGTGCTTATCCTTCCCCATGGCAGATATTCTTTCAGGTTTATTAATGCCAGCTCTGTTTTGCCCAGTAGTTTTCCAAGTATGGCGCCAGGATCAGCAGTATCAGCATCTCCAGGGAACTTGTTAGAAATGTAAATTTTAGGGCCCATTCCTGACCAACTATATAGGCAACACTATGGATGGGTAAAAAATTGTTTTTCAAAGTCATTTAGCAGATTCTGACTCACAGAAAAGTTAGAGCACCATTGACTTAGAACGTCTGCTATACTGTTGTTTCTCTGGTAAACAAAGCAGGTTTGATGATTCAGAAGTTTTAAGATAGTTTAGAATTGCTGTTGGGTGCACAATTCCCTGCTGTGAACTGAGTTTGCTGGAAAATCAAATAACTCACAGAAGTATTTCAAACGCTTAGGTCAGAGAGCCTGTGAGTACTGCCTATTAGTCCTCTCCAGAGCTTGTAGGAGTTGATTTCACGTAAGGCTGACTCTCCCAGAGTGGCCCTGGAAATGCCACTGTGATGGTCAAGTGCTCTCACACAAAAAAACTAGTTTGGGCCTTAACTGTTACTCAATTCTCAAAGTAGCTGTGCTTGAGATAAACAGGGAGGGAACTTGCCTAGAGCAATATAGTATATAGCTTCCCCCTGCTTATTTTACCTTCAAAATATACATTACATAGCCACATCAAAGCGCCATTCCAGACCCCACCCATGGTGGGTTCAGCGGCCCCTCGCAGGTTTTCATAACACACAACGTATCTGCTCCTACCTCCTTATATTGTAATTGCCTGTCTCCAAATGCAGATAGCAAGTGTCAGGCTGAAAATGCCGAGGATAAAGGCTAATTCCTTTCCTCGTCCAAATCTTCTAGAGCAGTACCCAACACAGAACAGGTACTTAGTAATTTTTTAAAGGAAATCAATGAACTCATCAATAGCAGAATTTGAGACCAGGAATCCAGATCATTCCAATAAAATTATCCCGTAGAAGTGCGACTCAGTTGTGTTGGTGCCCGGCAGATAACACGTTTTTGCACTGACTTTATCCTTCGTTCATCCGCCGCCTCCCCCATAGAGCCTGCCGATCCCCAACTATAAATAACCAAAAGATTAACACAATGCATACATTTCACGTCAACACCCACGACGTAGCTACACTCCTCTTAATTCTACAATTACGTCATCAATTCTCGACGCCGGGTCGGTGCGCCTCTCAGTTTCCCTCTACTTATCCCCTCTCACTTCCGTTCCCATCTCCCTGAGCAGCTGGAAGCAGGTCGTGCCTACACGCCTAGTCCATAAGAAGCGCCACAAACCTCCGCTTCGTTCGCTCTCCTGGCAGCGGCCGGCGGCCGACGCCCTCTGCCCTGAGGCCTCTGAGAGCAGTAGCGGTGACAATGGCCAGACCCCAGCCCGCCGCCCTCATTTAGGGTCGACCATTATAAAGAAGCGCGCCAGACTTTACCACGCGCCCAAGGGGCGACGTTCAACGGAACTCCCATAACCCTCTTCTCCGCTCTCCCCGCCCCTAGCCCCGGCATTAACCCATTAGCTTCCATGCTCGTTGACTCATGGACTTTCTTTGCGCTGAGTGCCTGGTTAGGAGAGCCAGGTGACGAATCAGGTAAAAAAAAAAAAAACCAAACTAAAAGACCAGGCCTGTTCACTTAGTCATCTATTGGAATATTTCCCCAATTTGTAAATTGACTTGCAAGCTTATCAGTCATTTTAAAACAGAGCTTAACTTACTTGTGAGGTGAATAGTTCAGATGATGGATTTATGCAAACTCTCTATTTGCAGTTTCTGATCTGTTCACCATGAACCTGTGCCCTTTTCACCCTCCATTCTCCATCTCCTTTTGGTTCTTGCCTGACTCCTTAACTGCAAACATAAAGAGCACAGACTTTGAAACCTGAATTTCTGAGTTTGAATCCTCACTCTACCACAGTCTAACCATGGGATTTGGGGCAAGAGATTTAAGCATGCTATTCCTTGGCTTTCTCATATGTAAAATGAGTATAATAATAGTACCTACCTCCAGGGTTGTAGTAGGAATATTAAAGTTTCACTTGTGAGGAGTACCTTGAAAATTACCTAGCACAGAGTTAAGCAGTATACTGAAAAATAAATTGTAATTATTGACTTTGATGGAAATGTCTTCTCATTAGACCATCTGGCTAATAAATACTAAATGATCATAGACAACGTTTAAAAATCTATGGACCAGGCAATATAAGTGCTTTAAACTCGTTTATTAATCTTCAGAAAAACCCTTTGTTGTTAGTTAAATGTATTATCCGCTCTCCTACTTTAAACAGCTAAAAAAATTCAAATCAGTCAGATAGCATACACAATAACTTGTCCATGGTCACAGAGCTTACAAATAGAGTCAAAGCGTAAACTCAGATCAATTTATATATGTCTTGGTATCTCTCAAATATCACTGAGAAAAAGACCATAAGTTATTTTCAAGTACTCTTTTTTTTCCCCCCAAGAGTTGCCTCAGTAGCCTTACAGGTCAGAAAGACTAGGTTGTCTTTAGAAGGAGAAGGGCAGCCATCAATAAGGCACAGATCTTCCTTGGAGGCTGGCAGCAACTACTTTAAAGTGGTTAAAATAGCATTGGATATAACCAGCTCACTTACTGCCCTTCATTGTGCCACATGGGCCCCATTACTGCCCATACTACCTGAAGCCACTAGGAATAAAGGTGCAGGATCTTCAACTTCACCCCAACATTCTGTAAAACTTGAATATTATCAAAGATACTGCTTATTTTAGGACAGTACTAAGAGACTATTCTAATGGCAGCCAAAGCGGTAGTAATTTCCATATTAGTAGTCCCTAGTGTCGGGTATTACTACCTCAGCCTAGAGAGATCAGATAAATCCCCTCTGTCTCAGATTAAAACAGAACATTTTTCTAAAGAAAATATTCACAGAAAAAAAAAACCAGAAATTTTCTCCATTCCCTCAGAGTCTACAGTACCCAGGATCTTATTATTCTTGCGCCATACCCAACAACTATAACTTCCCAACTTATCCTCAGGCAATCCACAGTGATATTTTCAGAGGAAGGATTGGGATGTGAAAGGATTGGGGAGAAAGAAGAAAATAATTTCCCAGGTTTGCTGAAGGTAGATGAAGCACTACCTTGTCCCCACCTCTGTGCCACTCTTGCTGCCTTCTTCATTTCCCTCTTGGCATTTCAGAGCCCATCACTCTGCAAACCCAGGAAAGCCTTTCAGGTTTGCAGACAAGTAATCTTACCTTTTATTTTTTCCCCCGACAGCCAACGATACCACACATCTGGGATTGGCTATGTTTAAAAAGTAAAAGAACAGAGATAGCATGGAAAGATTTTTACTTCATTTTCTCCATTATTTCTATCTGTCAAGCTACTTCGGTAATGCCAATGTAGGGACAGAGCCGTGAGAAGTCCAGTTCCAGAGTCCAGGAAAGATAAAAAATCCTGGTGCAAAGCAAAAGTGTTGGTAGAGGAAAGACAAGCCGACAAGAGTGTCTCCAGGACCAGTAGGAATTAAAAAAACAGAGGAGATTGGTAAGTGGGTCTCAGATATAAATAAAAGATTGCCCTTGTATCTCCTTTCACACTACATCTTCATCTGCCTTAAATTCTCCTAATCAACCCAGGTCTTCCAATGCTGGGCATCTTGCCCTGATCTACCACTAGCTGCTACTGCTAGGCAAAAGGCATAGGTGAGGGGAGATGATGTTTTTAAACCCCGTGTCAGAAAAGGAGACGTGTTCCTAGCATCCCTGTGAGTTGTAATTATAACATATTTTAGAAGCAATATCATACATCGTTTCAGTGCTCAGGTTCTGCAGTGCTTTCTGCAGTATGTTTTAGTTTTATGTTTCTTAAGGGCTGTTCTGATCCTACCATATGTATTGTAGTGTTTCTATACTGTAGTGTACATATGTCGCTGGTGACCAGTTCAGGCCCCCTTTATAAGGCAGGTAGACCCATCCTTCCGCAGCTGTGGGTGTTAGCTGCTAACTACAGCTGCTTTTTTCTCTGAAAAATTGCACTTTTCAGAAGAGATTCCTTGTTTGGGAGATTGTAATATAATAAATACTCCCACACCACGCACACCCCTGCAACCTACAGCCAGTGACTGATTTATGATGAAGGTATAGTATACAAGGGGACCTTGCCTCAAGGTTTACCAACTCTGGAGTGCAAAACCTACTTCTGGGATCAAGCTAAAGCTGGTTTCCAGGTAGCTTAGTTTTATTCAGCCTCTCTCACTCCCCTGTACCTGAGCACGCCCCCAATGAATTGCTTGCCCAAGAACCATGCCCCCTAAGGCTCTGTTTCTAGGGAACCCTATCTAGGACTCATGCTCCTCTCGTATTTTTCAGAGGACTATGTAAAGAAGGCCCTCTGTAGACTCCCTGTTGTAAGGTGAACCACCTCTGGGGAAGTCAGGAGTAAGTTACAGTGCAACTGTTTAAGGCTTTTCAAATGAAACTTGAGCATATGTCCTAACTCAAAATGAGTTCCGGCTTGTTCCTAAAATCTGTCTCGCTGATACCAATAGACCACATTCTGTCAAATTAGAAATGAAGATATATTTGTGCTTCATTGTAATTCTCACTACAGAATATGAAAACTTCTTATATTTATTAGAAAGAGTTATATGGCATTTGCTAATTTTTTAAAAAAGATGTAGGGTACGATTCAGGATTAGGTATACAAGTGGTCATCATACAGGTAAAGTTTGGGCCTCCCTTTAGTTAAAAATTTGATGAGCTTACAATTACTTTTTGATATTCTTGCTGTAATAGCATGATTCTTAAATTTACTTTAGCTGTTGGTTGTTATATTTCTGTTAACTGTAAACTCTGTTATCTAAGTTGATCAAAGAATGAGCCTGAGGTTGGATACCCGATAAGGATGCTCTGGTTAATCTAGAAGTGTTAAAAAAAATCAGATTACCAGCTTGCACATGTAAAAAATACCCTAATTTAATCATTCTGCTATGATTCAGAAGACAGATCATCATTACAAACCTCAGTCATAGTATTGTAAAAGTGTACAGATACTGGTTAAGAGTAATGTTCAAATTGAAAAAAATGTTCAAGTTGAAAATGACAAGATTTTTTAAATATACATTTGCAAGGATGAAAATTTCATAACATCTGGCATCTCACTCAGTTTTTTTCCTTCAACATACAATATATATCCTGTTATATAGACCTTTGCAAAGCCACCCATTCTAATATCAGTTGACTAATTCCATTATTCTGGCTACAGTAAAAGAGCCAAGACAATAATTTTTATTGTGATTATCCTCTCAAATAACTTCCACCTAAATAAAGACCTAGTCATATCTGAAAACCTATTTTTGAGTATATTTGGATACATTCCTTTTGCTATGACCCTTTAAATTAGTTCTCTTTTATTATTTTAATTTATTTACATATATTTATTATATAATTTATTTTAATTCCTTTTTGTTACTTAGCAAAAAATATATTGATCATCTCCTCTTCCAAAAAATATCAGATTATGCAAGATCTTTTAAGTGGTTGCTTTTGATTGGGTAACTGAAATAAATGTTCTCTTGCATAAGATAATATCATTAAATTAAAAATTCCTACTGATCTGAGAAATATTTGTTGTTTTTGAAAAGCCCTTTCTTCATTAGTCCCATTACAATATTTGTAAGTCTTGTGCAGTGTTGTACTTGTGCACAAGGTGTTCATTATAGCATAGGAAAGAATATTATACTTTTTTTTTTTTTTTTTGTAGTTGGAGTGCAGTGGCCGCTCCCGGCCACCGCAGCCTCGACCTGCTGGGCTCTGGCGATCCTTCCGCCTCAGTCTTCCAGGTAGCCGGAAATACAGGCGCGCGCTACCACGCCCAGCTAGTCTTTTTTTTTTTTTATTTATCGTAGAGATGAGGTCTCGCCAAGTTGCCCAGGCGGGTCTCGAACCCGCGGGCTCAGGCAATCCACTCGCCTCAGCCTCCCAAAGGCGCGGGATTACAGGCTGAGCCACCGAGCCCGGCTTATACTTTCTTAACACACATGTATGTATACTGAAGAGGAGATATGACTTTCTTAATTTATCTGTACTTATGGTTAAATGAAGGTTTGGTAAGAACAATTGAAGAATGATGAATTACCACACACATTAAACATTTTAAAGTACTCGAATATTAGAATGGATAGGATTTTATAGACAAACAATATATCTTATTTCCTTTTCAAAAATAAGAGAAAAATTATATGAGGACAAATATGTAAATATTGTGATAATAGTCCCCTTGGTATTCTCAAAATCTGTCTTATCATTAACCCTTAAAGGTTAATGTGGACAAAAGTGTGAATAAAAGTTCTCCAAAAGGAATTTGGAGGAAAGAGACTTTATTCCAGTGAACAGTTTGCAAACTGGGGATTCACAGCCTCTGGTGTAAAATAAAGGTGCATGTATGCAAATAAAGTATTGAA
Source organism: Cephalopachus bancanus (assembly GCA_027257055.1). NCBI lineage: Eukaryota > Metazoa > Chordata > Mammalia > Primates > Tarsiidae > Cephalopachus > Cephalopachus bancanus. The sequence continues at coordinate 107,312 of JAPVLO010001283.1, read as the reverse complement.
ACTTGCTTAGTTCTGATTAGTTGATGCAACTGAGTTCTGATTGGTCAATACAACTGAGCCCTGACTGGCTGAGGCAGATGAGTTCTCTGATTGGTTCAGGTCCGCGTTGACAGTCCCAAAGATAAAAAGGTGCAGGCTTTTAGGGAACTCAGAGTATGTGTGTGACCACTCTAATGAGCAAATGGTCATTTGCCTCTATTTAAATTTAGGCCCTGTTAGCTACTTGGGATCCATCTTGAAGGACTGGCTCTTTCAGTTTTGCGTTTGTCCACAAGGTGTCCCATAATTATATGTGATTAGTGTCACATTATCCACAAGCACTTTCTAAGTCCATCATCTGTCTTTCAAAATTGACCTGTTTCAACACAGAAATAATCATAATATTTCAGGGTTACGCTGTTTCATCTAAAATGCCCATTTTTTTAGCTTAGTGAACAGCTACTCTTCTAAGAGCCCAGGCCAAATGCCACTTCCTTTGAAGCCCTCGTTAATCTTTCTGCCAAGCTGAATTCATCTTTTCCTTTAATGTGCACTAGTCTTTGACAAAGGAGAAAAAAATGGAGAAAAAAATCATTTTTTAATAAATGATGTGGGAACAACTGAACATCCACATGCAAAAAAATGAATCTAAACCTCATACCCTTCACAGAACTTCCCAAAAGACCCACCACCTCTTCAATGGAAAGCAACAGTTTGCACCTGAAAATTCCCTGAATCCCCCACCTCAAAATCCTCACCTTGCTTCTTTCATCAACCCTGTATTATTGTAAAATTATTCTTATCCAATCCTAATCAAGACCCCACATTGAAATACCCAACTGAAATCAAACTTCCAATTTTTTCTTTCTTTCTTTTATTCTTTTTTTTCTTTTGAATTGGAGTCTCACTCTGTCGCCCAGACTGGAGTGCAGTGGCATGCTCCCGGCCACAGCAGCTTTGACCTGCTGGGCTGCGGCCATCCTTCCGCCTCAGCCTTCCAAATAGCCGGAACTACAGACGCGTGCTACCACGCCCAGCTAGTTGTTTTTTTGTTTGTTTGTTTGTTTTATTGTAGAGAAGAAGTCTTGCCAAGTTGCCCGGGCGGGTCTTGAACCCTCGGGCTCAGGCAATCCACTCGCCTCAGCCTCCCAAAGTGCTGGTATTACAGGCTGAGCCACCGAGCCCGTCTTCTTCCTTCCTTCCTTTCCCTTTCCCTTTCCCTTTCCCTTTCCCTTTCCCTTTCCCTTTCCTTTTCCCTTTCCCTTTCCCTTTCCCTTTCCCTTTCCCTTTCCCTTTCCCTTTCCCTTTTTTCCTTTCCCCTCTTTTTCTCTCTCTCTCCCTCCCTCCCTCCCCCCCCTCCCTTCTTTCCTTCCTTCCTTCCTTCCTTCCTTCCTTCCTTCCTTCCTTCCTTCCTTCCTTTCCTTTCTTCCTTTCTTTTCTTTCTTTCTTCTTTTCTTTTTTTTTTTGAGTCAAAGTCTCACACTGTACCCCAGACTGGAGTGCGGTGGCATGATCATGGCTCACTGCACCCTTGACCTCTTGGATTCAGGCAATCCTTCTGCCTCAGTCTCCTGAGGAGCTCAGACTACAGGCTTGCCACCACACTCCGCTAATTTTTAAAAACATTTTTTGTAGAGACAAACTCTCACTGTGTTGCCCATGCTGATCTCAAACTCCTGAGCTCAAGCAATCCTCCCATCTTGGCCTCCCAGAGTTCTGGGATTACAGGTGTGAGCCACCCCACTCAATTCTTTTTTTTTTAATTTGATAAGATGTGGGGTACACGTTAGGATTAGGTACATACATTGTATGTGTACAGGTGAAGTTTGGGCCTCCCACTGGTCCTAACTTCACCTGGTTTAGGATCAAGTACCCTTAGTGATGTTATGTGGACCCCCTCCCTCCCTCTTCTGGCAGTGTCCTACTACTGCCAATCCCTTTCTTGTAGAATGATAAATATTCAGGATCCACTTGTGAGTGAGAATATGTGGTATTCAGTTCTTTGCTTCTGTGATAGATCACTGAGTATGTAGACTCTAAATTCATCCAACTTGCTGTGAAGTCCATAATTATGGCCTTCTTTATGGCTGTGTATGTATATGTATATGTACCACATTTTTTTAATCCAATCCACTTTCAATGGGCAGCGCAGTTCCATTTTTTTTTTTACTATTGTGAATAGTACTGCAATAAATATGTGTGCACAGGTATCTTTTTTGTGGAATTATTTGAGTTCCTCTGGGTATATTCCCAGAAGGGGGATTGCTGGGTCGTATGGAAGGCCCATTTCTAGATCTTTTAGAAATTGCCACAGTTTTCCACAGAGGTTATATTATTATGCTTAACCTCAAAAACTTCCAATTCTTAATACATTCTGTCCTAACCTTTCCCCTCTGAAATACTGCCAAAGCTCTGTGGAAGTGGTGTTCTTCCTTGCCAGGATAAGAAATAAACTCAAGCTTTTTTTTTAATTATTACAATAAGCTCCCTACATATGAATCTTTAAGTTGCACGCTTTCAAAGATATGAATGTGTATTTGCATGTACAGTCACGTAAATTAGTTCACTTGGCATACATTGTCATTGTATGCAAAATGCTGTACTGTAAGATTAATTTTTTTTATTTTTTGTGTTTGTTTTTTATAATTTGTGTGAAAAGTATTATAAATCTATTACAGTACAGTACTATATATGTAAATGATTGCATTAGTTGACAGCTAGGCTAATTTTGTTGGACTTACAAAGTGCTCTTGGAATGGAACTCGTTCATATGTAGGAGACTTACTGTATTTACTCTTTAAGTCGGGAGTCCCTTTCGCCCAGGCTGGAGTGATGATCACGACTCACCACAGCCTCAACCTTCTGGTTTTAGGTGATCTTCCCACCTAACCCTCCTGAGTAGTTGGGACTATAGGCATGTGCCACCACGCCTGGGTTATTTTAAAATTTTTTGTAGAGACAAGGTCTTACTATGTATGCCTAGGCTGATCTCGAACTTCTGGGCTCAGTCTCCCAAAGTGCTGGGATTATACACATGAGCCACCATGTTCATTCACCAGCTTTATTTTATCAGCAAGCTGTGTTGGTAATATTTGAGAAGCTCAACACACACACACACACACACACACACACACTCGGAACCCATCAATCATATGAAAAAAATCACAAGGGTTAGATCACTTATCATTGGGCCAAGTCCAATATTTTTGTTTTTGAAAAACAAACAGATCTTTATTGTCTAGAAATATATATATAAAAACCACACAAAAGCTGCTATTCCCTCATTTCCCCATCTTCTTCCTCTTCTTCCACACCTCTGATATAAAGGACGTTGTTACACCTTATTAAAACTTCACCCAGGTGTCCAGACAGCACCCCATCTATGTATTCTTTTGTATTTGCAAGCTGCGTGTTCATGTAGCCGTCCACGGACACCGGACACTGGGTAGCTCTTATACTCCATCCCCCACTTGAGCTTCACCATCACTGGCTTCCTGGTGAGGCCGTTGAGGAAAGGTTCGGGGTTGAGGGGTAAACTCATCGTTGCCGCGGCCACGCTGCAGGCCGCTCCGCGTCCCTCCTGACTGCAGCAGGTCCGCGGGAGTCCAGTATATTTCTATCTTATTGTAAACCAAATTATAGTTTGGTTGACAATTCTCTCAGTACCACTCATTCTCTTCATAGTCTTCCTGCAACCCATCAACTCTCTGCAAAGTACATTATTTTATCTGAAGACTTCAAAGCAGATTACCCCAGGGTTTGCTCCTGGGCCCAGATCTTCAGAGAAGATGGGAAACATATCCATAGGTAAATAGAAATTAGGAAAGATCTTGGTGGAGAATAGAAGGGAGAGATGAACTGGGGAAATACATTCCGATGAGGCACCACCCAAGAAACAAACCAAGCAAATTGAAATGGAGTAAGAAGGCAGGATGCACATCAGTCATTAACTCCTAATGATTAAGAACTTAGTAAAGATGTATTAATGCATTATTACCATTTATTTAACAAACATATATTCAGTGCACATGTTGTGTGTACTGCTGTCAGTATTTATCTTAGCGTTTTTTGATTGAGAAATATATAGAGGTTTCTCTTTTAAAGAAAAAAACATTCTTACACACCCAAGCATTTGTGTAAATAATTTTTTACATTTCTTAAATGTAAGCAAAGCTAAAGTAAACTCTGCATGTTCATAAAGCTCTTGTGCAAATTTAACACCAAGGTAAATTTAAAAATTGTGCACACATTTTTTTAAAAGTCAAATTAATGTGGTACATGATATTTGCTGAAACAAACTGCTTCTAGAAATGTAAACATATTGACTGGCCAGCACATGCTCTTGGACTTAAGCATGCTTGTAAGTGTGTCTTATGAGGACTCTACTTTCCCATCACTTTCTTCTTTTCAGACTACTGCAAATCTTCACCTGTATAGCAAGCCAAATGAAGTTTGCCTCATTTATTTTCTCATTAGCTCATTACAGTTAAAATAGTATTACTTTCTGTCAACTGATATTGCAAGAAGGTACGTGGCATTGTGAAAACAGACTCATATGTGTGTACTATATAATATAAAGGCATCATTTCTCAACAATTATTTGCATTAAATATTTTTAGCTTTATGAACACACTCATTACATTGATCCTTGAGGAAAGCATAGAACTAAAATAGGTGGAAAGAAGTGGAAAGGAGAAACAAGGCAGGAAGAGAAAGAAGGTAGGAGAAGGGGCTATCACACAAACAAATCCCACTTGTAACTGTGTCAGCAGTTAGTATCATGTCATGATCCAGGTACTCCAGCATATGCTTAAAATTAAATGTAAAAGTAAAACATAACGTGTAGAAAACTTACAGACGTCGGTTTGAAAAACACACCTCTTATGGCATGTGTAAAAAGTATATTTAAATTATACTGTTTTGTTAGCTTCTTATGAACAGTTCCTGGTGCTATTACCTGAGTACCAGCATTATCATGCAGCACTTAGCTCTTGTTTCATTTGGGCAATTAAGTCTCTTGTTTGTGGGGACTAAGCCATGGCCCATTCAGCCTCACTAGCCTCAGACACCAGGGGATTGATGTATTGGGGACCATAGGACAAAGCATCATCACCCTCACTTCTACAATTTTTAAATTGCTCAGTCTCATTAGATGTTAATAAATTATCGATTTTTGTTGTTGTTGTTGTTGTTGTTGTTGTTGTTGTTGTTTTGAGTTGGAGTCTCACTCTGTCGCCCAGACTGGAGTGCAGTGGCCACTCCCGGCCACCGCAGCCTCGACCTGCTGGGCTCCGGCGATCCTTCTGCCTCAGCCTTCCAAGTAGCTGGAACTACAGGCGCGCCCTACCATGCCCGGCTAATTTTTGATTTATTGTAGAGATGAGGCCTCGCCAAGTTGCCTAGGCGGGACTCGAACCCGCGGGCTCAGGCAATCCACTCACCTCAGCCTCCCAAAGCGCGGGATTACAGGCTGAGCCACCAAGCCCGGTTAAATTATTTATTTATTTTTTTTTGAGTTGAAGTCTCACTCTGTCGCCCAGACTGGAGTGCAGTGGCCGCTCCCGGCCACCGCAGCCTCGCCTGCTGGGCTCCGGCGATGCTTCCGCCTCAGCCTTCCGAGTAGCTGGAATTACAGGCATGCGCTACCACGTCCGGCTGATTTTTTGATTTATTGTAGAGATGAGGTCTCGCTGCCCAGGTGGGTCTCGAACCCGCGGGCTCAGGCAATCCACTCACCTCAGCCTCCCAAAGGCGCGGGATTACAGGCTGAGCCACCGAGCCTGGCTTAAAATTATTGATTTTTAAAGTCACATACACAATGCCACGTACCTTCTTGCAATATCAGTGAAAGAAAACAGGCATGCTCAACAGTCAAGTAACCAAGTACCTGAAGCAAGACAATATATAAATTTTAAAGGTGTAATTGAAAAGCTGTTTTTACTCCAAGTTGCATTGGAAAGGCAAGGCACAGTGTTTATGGCTAAGTGGGGTTTGTTTGTGTGATAATCCCTTCTCCTACCTTCTTTCTCTTCCTGCCTTGTTTCACCTTTCCACTTCTTTCCACCTATTTTAGTTCTATGCTTTCCTCAAGGATCACTGTAATGAGTTTGTCCATAAAGCTAACTACATTTAATGCAAATAATTGTTGAGAAATGATGCCTTTATATTATATGAAAATGTGCTTCCTTTTATAAAATTGTATCAGGTAGTTTTTTTAAGTTGTCTTCATTTGACAAAAAAAAATTGGCAATATTCCTCTGAATTTTTTTTTTAAACGTTAAGCATCCAAGATCTGGAACCACTTGTTCAGAATACAGAGAAAAGAGAAGAGATATAAGGAGAGAACAGTATGTGATGCCTAGTAAGTTGATTTAAGTTGAACAAGTTAAGCACCGTAACATATTTTCTTTTTTCTACAGAAGCAGTGTGTGTCAAGGGCGGGGTGGGGGGGGTGGGAGGGTATTAGCGAGAGTGCCTAAGTCTCCTTTGGGAGTCAGAGGAGGCTTCACAGAGGAGGTAGCTTTTGAGCTGGGGCTTTAAGGATTAGTAGGGGAGAAATGGCAGGGCGTTCCAAGCAGAGTGCATGATGCGTGTGAAAGCACAGAGCACAAAAGAGTATTACGTGTCCAGCAGCTTTGAGTAGCCTGGTGACTGTAGCGCAGGGTTCTTGGAGTTGAGTGATCAAGGGCGAGGCAGGGACTGTTTTTCCTTCTTGGATCATTTCCCCTACACCTCATTGCGCAGTGCTGGGCACACACACCGCAGGAGCTCAATAAATACTTGTTGAATTGGGACAAGGGTGATCAAGTGTGCTGGGAACCAGGGCATCTGGATCCTTTCTCACACACCGGTGTGTGACCTTGGCCAAGTCCCTTTGCTAGGGGTTGCGATTGCTGCTTAGTAATCAAACACGAGTGAGAAAGCGGAGGAGGAGGTTGGCCTACGGCGCCGGGCCCCTTCAGCCGCCTGATTCCCTGATTCGGGGCGGGGCGGGGCCGGACAGGGCGCCCGGGCTGAGGCGCGCGGAGGCTCAGTTCCTCCTCCGCTCCAGCAGGGGGCGTGGGGAGCGTCTTCCCGCCGCCTTTCCCTCCTGGCCGGTGCCGGGCGGACTGCAGTAGTCGCGAGCAGTGAGCGCAGTGGGCGGGGCAGGCCGGGCGGCGGCGCTGCGCTGACTGGCAGGGTCGGGCGGCGGCGGTGGCGGCGACAGAGGCAGCTGCGGAGGCCACTGAGGCGCTGACTGGGTGGCCGGCGGGCCGCTGTGGCCTCGAGCAGCCTCTTCGCGCGGCCCCGCGCTCCCTGGGCAGCGGCGGGCCGCGACATTCAGCCTGCCAGTGAGCCGCGGCGGGCACACCCAGGAGCCGCGGTGACTGCGGACAGGTTAGAGTGGGGGCAGGGGCGGGAGCGGGAGCAGCCCAAGGCCAGAGAGGGAGCCCGAGACAGGCCATCGCCAACCATGTCCGACGAGGCGTCGGCCATCACTTCGTATGAGAAGTTTCTAACCCCAGAGGAACCCTTTCCTCTCCTGGGACCTCCTCGCGGGGTGGGCACCTGCCCGAGCGAGGAGCCGGGCTGCCTGGACATCAGCGACTTCGGCTGCCAGCTGTCCTCCTGCCACCGCACCGACCCGCTCCACCGCTTCCACACCAACAGGTACAAACTGCCGCTGAGAGCAGAGGTGCATTTCCTACCTCCCTGCTTGCCGAAGAACTCCGGATCGTCCCCCTGCTCCTGGTCCTTCGTCCCGGACTGATCTTCCAGTCGTCCCCTCCCCCACCTTCCTTGGACCGGCGCTCGTTCCCGGGCTCCTTCCCTGCTTCCCTCCTTGTTTTCACCCTTGCCCTCCGGCGTGCCTTTCGACCGACGTTTAACACCCTCATTTCCTCATTCATCTTCTGGCTTATAGTGACTACTCCCTTCCCTACCATTTCCTCCCACCATGTTGACCCCCACCATATGTACCTTGCAATCCCAAACCTCCACCTTTGGTTTTTAAATACTCCCCTGTTTCCATCTGTCTGCATAAGTTTAACCCCTTCCATTTCCGGTACGCTGTAGAGTCGCTTTTGGATGGCTCAGTATCCATCCATGGATCTTTTGAAAGGTGGCACGTTTAAAGCTAGAACCTTTCTTTTCCTGGTTTTTAACATATCTCATGTCCTATTTCTCACCACCACCAGCACTCCATTTTTTTCTTGAGCGCTAGGAAATTGGTAGTTTCTTTTTTTACTCCTGTATGAACTCTTTGCCTTCGCATTTCAGGCAAAAAAGCAAGCAAGCAAACAAACAAACAAACAAACAAAAACCCATGAGCTTAAATATGGAAGATTCCCTCATATTACATCCCTTGATTTGCTCTCCCAGTGGAGGGGACAGAGCAAGACTTAGGATGGGCTTGCTTACACAAATTTATTCAAAGGGTAAATCGTTTAGAGAATTCTCTCCAGCAAGCGTTAAAGTTACATCAAATGTTATGGGAGATTTTAAGGCATTCTTGGAATACCCTCAACTTTTAATAAAGGTGGATATGATATATGTATACAAAGAGCTGGGAGAGTGTGGACAAGGGACTAGGAGAGAGATTCATCTATGGAGAATACTGGAGGTAAATTAAGGAGTCTGCTTCTGATTTTTGATCCAAGTTTACGATGTGAGTTTGATCACATTATTCCATATTTTAATGTCTTTTGCATGTTTCTTACATCAGTCTGCAGATTTACTGAGCTTCTGCCAGGAACAAGGAATGTATAAAACATGATTGGTACCTAAAAGAAAGTTACAGTCTGTGAGAACAAAGTGTTATAGTTAAATAATCATACAGAACATCAGTGTAACACATTTCAAAAGAAAGTGGCAATAAATTTGTTACAACTATTCCAAATCTTCATTGAAAAAATGAAGAAACAGACACAGAAGAAAAGACGTGAGTTCAAGGTCATAAAACCTTGTCAGACAAAGCCAAGACTATGCCTTTGGAGCCAATGATGAAATTTGGAACAAAATTGATGGATCCCATGTTCTAAATGGTTGTTATAGTTTCTTATACTAACTCACAGAAGCCTATTTAACTCCTGATGTAGCCATAACATGAACATAATGTATTCGTGAAACAAGTGTACTTAGGGTTTTTGGCATTGGAAAATAATATAAAAGAAACCTTCCATATATTTGCATTTAAACTTTGCAGCATTGGAGCAAGTCAGGTAAACAGGAAAGTTAAAAGATTTCAGAATGATCCTGCTGTTATGATGAGGGCAGGGGAGTAGGGGCAGAGGTTGAGAGTAAGCAAGGCTAAAACTGGGTGGAGGTAATCAGGAATGAAGCGATGAGAATAATATGTTTCTTACAGCTTGTTTTGTTCTTCCTCCTCCCCATTTTTTCCTTGTGTTTTCTCCCCTTTAACGACTGTGGTAAGGTCAAGGCTGTTGTTCACAGTGGAGCGGTGAGGGGGGCAGAAGTTCTTGTCAGGCACTATTTTCCTAGTTACTGCCTGCTTTTTTTAACCTCTCTCTCCTTCCCTACTTTTCACAAGGCTTGGAATGAGGGCAGGGGTTCTAATGCTCTATATCCCTTTCATAAGAGAGTAGGGGAAGAAGAATTAGCAGTATTTACAGCAGATGATGTTTCTGCCTTGGGCTACCTTGCTTTTTAAATCTTTTCTCCTTTTACCCCTCTTCAAGATGGTGTTTGAGAGGACCATATGCTTCCAGTCACTTGTTTTCAGGGTGAAGCAAATAACTAAATCATGTATTTGGGCAAAGTTTAGTTTACAGAGTTCTTTTATTTTAGAGCTGTATGTCACTTCTTTTTTTCACATCACATCCTTTGTCACTTCAGGCAGCAATCCAAAAATTAAATTTGAATAGTTAAGAACTGAAATTCTGCCTTGGGTTTACTCATGGTAAGACAGATTTCATTGGAAGTAGAAGTTTGCCAGTGGGTAGTTACTTGGCTTACCTTTATTTGCGTTCTTCTTGTTACAATGATAAGAAAACTGCAGAGGTTGTTTAAATAATGCCCTTGATAAGGGCTTTATGATGATGACAGTTTTGTGCTCACTCATTTATTGAACTCTGGGCTATATTTGCAATTTTCTTCAAGAGAGTCACAGCACTAACGATCCCTGAAGGTTGAATGCATACAGTATTCACATTAGAGTTACCTGTGATGGAGGTTGGTGCGTCACTGGTCTAGGTTCAGTGGAAAATAAATTACATGGACGTGACCAATTTTCTAAGAATTTACACTTTCCTAGGAGTATCTTTTAGGATGTTAAGACCTAGGTGGGTTTCTCTAGAATTTGGGGAAAATAAAATACATTTCAATAAGCCAAAAAGTTAATGAACGTTAAAAAATGTGTAATGTCAGTGTGAAATATGTAGTGCTTAGGATTTTTTTCTTTGGTTTCGAGGGCAGGGTTTTTCTGATTTAAAAGGGTTTTCTTTTAGCACTTCCATCAGGGTTTGTTTTGTATATTAGCCATGTCTACTGCAACTACCACTAAAAAAGGGTGTCACTTAGCAAATTGGAAAAATTATGATGATATTGATATGTCCTATGATTAAATTGTGAGATGAAGGAGGTTAATATCAACTAGCAGGTATGTTATTCTCATCTCTCAGGAGTACATCAGTACCTTGACATTGAACACTTGTCAAAAGTGTGCTGAAGATAGTGCCTTACTTTTGTACACCCCATTGACAGGATATGAAATGAACTATTGTATGAATCAGTTACTCAGTTATGCGATTTTAGTGCTTTATTTTTAATCATCATTAATCGGAAAGACCCTAAGAATATTGTGTGCCTTTTGTATCACCCATAATTTTTTCAACATTTTTCTTTTAGGAATTAGAGGTACAGAAGAGTTGTGGATTACAGGTGGAAGGACTATGTTGAAGAAATTTGGTTTGGGGACTTGTTAAGACAAGTTAAGAATGGGAGTCAGTCTTTGGCAAAAGATCCAGGCTAGAAATACATATTTAGGAGTAATCAACAGAAATTTCAATGTTGTGATAGGAGTGAAACCACAGGTTACAAAGGTTGAAAGAGTGAAAGTTTTTTAGTAAATTTAGGAGAGAGAGGAAGGAGAAAGGGGAAAGGTGATAATTTGAAAAGGAAGCAAAGTCTTCATTTGCTTTTTTGCTTTGTTTAGTTTTTCTTTTCCAAGAGTAGAGATTTTAGCTCCTTAGAAGCAGGCCACAGGAAAGGGAGAAATTGAAACTAAAAGAGAGAGTGAGATGAGAGGAAATGGAGGTAATGAACTCAGAAGCTCAAATGGGAGAACTGGCCTTAGAAATGACTGGGGTGTTGTTTTTACTTCCAAGACAATAGAGCGGGTAGGAAAGATGGGTAATGATCCCAAGACAATTGTAGTAGCTAGGAGGAGAGTAGGGAACTTAAGTAGGTAGAGTATGATCTGCTCTAACTTGGAACCTTGATAACCTGTTGAACTCCAGTGGATTTGCAGAGGTTAGGGTGGCTATATGAGAATTCTGGCAAGGAGTCAGTGATGATGGGGGACTGTCCCCTAAGAATGAATGCATAGCAGAGACTTCAAATGACTTAGCAGTTAGGACTTTATTCAACAGTGCTTAATGGATGGGTTTTCCTCCCCAGGGGTGATGGTTAGGCCCACCTGAGAAAGAAAGGGCTGCAGAGGAATGTGTACATGGTACACATGCATTTCTTAATTTTAACATTGAATTGACTGTTTACCAAAATACCATTGAAAGTCCTTAGTCTGTATATTCTTGCTGAGGTGCCTTGTAATGAAATGTTCTTGACTTTACTATTTTTTTTTTTTTTTTTTGAGTTGGAGTCTCACTCTGTCGCCCAGGCTGGAGTGCAGTGGCCGCTCCCAGCCACTGCAACCTCGACCTGCTGGGCTCCGGCGATCCTTCCGCCTCAGCCTTCCGAGTAGCCGGAATTACAGGCATGCGCTATCATGCACGGCTGATTTTTTGATTTATTGTAGAGATGAGGTCTCACCAAGTTGCCCAGGCGGGTCTCGAACCCACGGGCTCAGGCAATCCACTCACCTCAGCCTCCCAAAGCATGGGATTACAGGCTGAGCCACCGAGCCCTGCTGGCTTTACTATTGATTGATTGATTGACTGACTGACTGACTGACTGAGTTGGAATCTTACTCTGTAGTGACATGATTATAGCTCACTGCAGACTCAACCTCCTGGGCTCAGTTTATCCTTCGGCCTCAGCCTCCCAAGTAGCTGGGACTACAGGTGAACACCCCCACACCTATCTAATTTTTTTGATTTTTTTGTAGAGATGGGGGTCTCGCTCTGTCTCCCAGTCTTGTCTTGAGTGTCTGGGCTCAAGCAGTCTTACTGCCCCAGCTTCTCAAAGTGCTGAGATTACAGGTGTGAGCCCCATACCCAGCCTTGGCTTCACTTTTTAAGTTAAAATTTGAGCAGCAAGCCTAGTTATTGAATTAAATACCATTTCATTGACTTTTTTTCAACATTTTTCTTTTAAGATTATGGAGAAAGTCTCTGAGAGTAATGTTATGGTTATAGCTTCGTGTTAGTGGAATATAAGGTGTAAAGGCTTGGAAATTTTAATAGTTAGCACTGAGCACACAATGGGCATTCATTACAAGTTTGAAACTGATAGAACAAGTCTAAAAGAATCACAGTTAAGTTTTTATTATAAAATTTTATTAAAGATGGCTCATGATCCTTTTCCGAAAGTGTCAAATGTCAACATTTTGATGTTGTTTTTTTTAATATTCCTGTGGATGGATGGATGGATGGATGGATAGATAGATAGATAGATAGATAGATAGATAGATAGATAGATAGATATAGATACATATGACATTTAAAAAATTAGAATCAGGCTATAGATACAATTTGTGACCTGCTTATATGCACTTGTATTTTTAAGTGTTTTATAAATAGTCTAAAAATATGATTTTTTTTCTTTGAGTTGGAGTCTCCCTCTGTCGCCCAGGTTGGAGTGCAGTGACATACTCACGGCCTCTGCAGCCTCAACTGCTGGGCTCAGACGATCCTTCCGCCTCAACTTTCCAAGTAGCTGGAACTACACCTGGAACTACAGGTGCGCCACCACACCTGGCTAATTTTTTGATTTATTATAAGGACAAGGTCTTGCCAAGTTGCCCAGGCTGGTCTCGAACTTCTGGGCTCAGGTAGTCCTTTTGCCTCAGCCTCCCAAAGTCCTGGGATTACAGGTGTGAGCCACTGCACCAGGCTTGAAAATATGGTTTTTAATGATTATAAAAATACCATTCAGATATATCATTTAATTATTCCCCATGTTCTGGGGTCATTTATTTTCCCTTTTTGGCTACTATAAATAATATTTTTTGGACATATTTTGATGTACATCATTTTTCTAAATTTCTGTTTGGGGAAGGGAGTAGATTCCTAGAAGGAGAATTACTGATTCCAAAGGAATGAATCTTTTAAGCCCTTGACATACAAATTGCTTTTCAGGAAGATTATGTCAGCTTACACTTTCACTAGCAATGGATAAAAGGATAAAAGCACTTTGTTTTTATCCATATTGCCTTAAAATAATAGTAATAATATTTACAAAATAGGAAAATAATATTTTTAAAAATTTAAATATTCTATTTTTTAAATGATTTGTTTTGACCATGAGCCCAGTTTACTTGCCAATGATAATTAAGAACAAAAAGAAAAGGCTTCTAAGAATATTCAGAAACTTGTTATATAGTCATAAATCTGAAAAACTGAGGAACACACTGATTTTGCCCTAAGGTTGGAGCACAAACTAAGCAAATTCCTGACACCTTGTCAGTGATCTAATGGTTAGATGATTAAATATAGCCTACTTAAAAAAAATATCATTTTTCTCATGGAAGAAACACATTTCTACAGAATTTTTGCAAGCTGAAAATAAATGCTAATTAAGAACAACTGTCAGCCGGGCTCGGTGGCTCAGCCTGTAATCCCGTGCTTTGGGAGGCTGAGGTGAGTGGATTGCCTGAGCCCGTGGGTTCGAGACCCGCCTGGGCAACTTGGTGAGACCTCATCTCTACAATAAATCAAAAAATCAGCCGAGTGTGGTAGCACATGCCTGTAATTCCAGCTACTTGGAGGGCTGAGGTGGAAGGATCGCTGGAGCCCAGCAGGTCAAGGCTGCAGTGGCCGGAAGCGGCCACTGCATTCCAGTATGGGCGACAGAGTGAGACTCCAACTCAAAAAAAAAAAAAAAAAAAAGAACAACTATCTAACAGTTTTTTTCTAGCACTGAACATAGTACTTGACACATAGAAGATACTGACTAAATGTTTGTTGAATGGGTAAATGAATAAAGGAAAAAAAGCCACATGCAACTTGAAGACACAAGAGAAAAATAGTTTACTCAGGACATAATGTAGACAGGGTTTTTTTATTTTTTTAATTAAAATGTGGGTAGCATTGTGTCTAGGACATAACTTGTAATTGTTGAACATAGCACAAAGTATTCTAGTATTCTTAGTTGAATTTTAGATTTTTGCCTATTCATAAAAATGTATTGACATCTGCTTTTTTAAAAAATTGTTTTTTAATTTTTAATTTAATTTTATTGTTTTTAATTTATTTATTTTTTATTATTAATTTTTGAGTTGGAGTCTCATTCTGTCGCCCAAACTGGAGTGCAGTGGCCACTTCCGGCTACTGTAGCCTTGACCTGCTGGGCTCTGGTGATCCTTCCGCCTCAGCCTTCCAAGTAGCCAGAACTACAGGCGTGTGCTACCATGCCCAGCCAATTTTTTGATTTATTGTAGAGACGAGGTCTCACCATGTTGCCCAGGCTGGTCTCGAATCTGCAGGCTCAGGCAATCCTCTCGCCTTGGCAAAAATTTTTATTTTAAAGATATGGGGTATAATTCAGGGTTAGGTACACAAATGGTCATTGTATAAGTAAAGTTTGAGCCTCAATTTGGTTCCCACTTCACCTGGTTTGAGATCAGGTACCTTATTTTTATTTTTTTATAGAGATGAGTTCTTGCTATGTTGCCCAGGCTGGTCTTGAACTCCCGGTCGCAAGCAGTCCTCTTTCCTTGGCCTCCCAAGGTGCTGGGATTACAGGCATGAGCCCCTGTACCCAGCTGACATCTGCTTTTTATTTACTGAACTATAATAGTTTGTGTGTGTATATTTCAGTGCTTCTTTTGATGCTATCTTCAGCTCAATAGGTGCCATACAATTTTCAGGTTGCTCAGATTTTGTAAATCAAGAACTTCTGAATTAAAGATTAGCCATACAGGACCGGGTGCTCACGCCTATAATCCCAGCACTTTGGGAAGCCAGGGTGAGAAGATTGCCTGAGCCAACGGGTTTGAGGTCAGCCTGGGCAATTATGGCGAGACCTCATCTTTACAATAAATTAAAAAAAAATTATCTGGGTGTGGTGGCGCGTGCCTATAGTTCCAGCTCCTTGGAAGGCTGAGGCAGAAGGATTAACTGAGCCCAATAGGTCAAGGCTGTGGTGGCCATGAGCTTGCCACTGCTGTCCAGCCTGGGTGACAGAGTGAGACTCTCACTCAAAGAAAAAAAAGATTAGCCGTACAACATGGGGGAGGAAGTTTTTAAAAATGAAATACAGAATTTAAGAAAACCTAGATTTAATGAAGGATGAGAAATAACCTAATAATAGATAAATAACTGTTTTTTCTTCAGGAAGTCATTATTTCCGGAGCTTATTAGTATTGGAAATACTAAATCATTATCTTAAGGATTAATTCCCTTTGCTACTACCAAAGCAATGAAGATTATCTGATTAATATTTTAAAACTAGTGGAAATTTACAAAAGAAAACAAATTGATAAATGTCAAGATTCATTCCCCAAAAGTACCTGTAACAAATACTGCAGGAAAAAAATGTTAATATCCTTAAATGCATAACTCTTACAAAATCAGCAATGAAAACATTAACACTTTGAAAAACACTGTAAGAGAATAGCTAACAAATATTTAAAATTTTGATCTTACTAGTAATCAAAGAAATAAAATCTGATATAAAATGTGTCTATCCTATTAGATAGGTAAACTTTTTTTTTTTTTTTTTTTTGAGTTTGAATCTCTGTCATCCAGACTGGAGGGCACCGGCATGCTCCCGCCCACCGCAGCCTCAACCTGCTGGGCTCATGAAGGGTACAGGCTTTCAGCTCAGGCAATCCTTCTACTTCAGCCTTACAAGTAGCTGGAACTACAGGCATGCACCACCACGCCCGGCTAATTTTTTGATTTATTGTAGAGATGAGGTCTGGTTGCTCAGGCTAATCTTGAACCCTACGGTTCAGGCATTCCTCTCACCTTGGCCTCCCAAAGTGCTGGGATTATAGGCGTGAGCCACTGTACTCCGCCCTAGGTAAACATTTTTTTTTTTGAGTTGGAGTCTCACTCCTTTGCCCAGGCTGGAGTGCAGTGGCATGCACGCTCACGGCCAGCCCAACATCTACCTTCTGGGCTCCAGCGATCCTTCCACCTCAGCCTTCCGAGTAGCCAGAATTACCGGCGCGTGCTATCAATCCCAGCTATTTTTTTTTTTTTATCGTAGAGACGAGGTCTCGCCAGGTTGCCCATGCTGGTCTTGAACCCACGGGCTCAGGCATTCCACTCACCTTGGCTTCCCAAAGTGCTGAGCCACCGAACCCGGCCAATACTTTTAAAATAAGAATTTCAGGCCGGGCTCGGTGGCTCAGCCTGTAATCCCAGCACTTTGGGAGGCCGAGATGAGTGGATTGCCTGAGCTCGCGGGTTTGAGACCTGCCTGGGCAACTTGACAAGACCTCATCTCTACAACAAATCAAAAATTAGCCGGGCGTGGTAGCGTGCTCCTGTAGTTCCAGCTACTTGGAGGGCTGAGACGGAAGGATCGCCAGAACCCAGCAGGTTGAGGCTGCGGTGGCCGGGAGCGTGCCACTACACTCCAGTCTGGGCGACAGTGAGACGACAACTAAAAAAAAAAAAAGTGTTCATATTCTGTGACTCAGTACTTACTGTTCAAGCAACCTATCCTGAGAGAATTATTTTTTGATAAATAGTTATAAACAAGAAAATTCATCTTAGTATTATTTGTTATATGAAAACTTGTAAACAACCTACCTAGCTATTATAAAGGTTCAACTGTGATGCATTCAGTCAGTGAAATATTAAATAGGCATACCTAGGAAAATGTTCAGTATATAGTGTTAAGCGAGCAAAGGATACTAAAATATATATACACAAAATAATTGGTGATTCTATTTAAAAAAGTATGTGAAATTTAAGTACCAAAATATTATGATTATTGCTGAATAATGAGATTATTGGTTATTTTCTTTTCCATTCCTTTCTTATTCTAGCATCTTTGCAATGAGCTTGTATAACAATATGTAAAAGTTGTTTAAATATAGCAAACTTGTCTTGAACTCCTACCTGTGTACTTTGCTGGTGCTTTTCTCTACCCTACAATTGCTCTCCTATTCCTTTAATTTAATAATAATAGCTGTCATGTACTGAGCACTTTTTATATGTACTTAGTGCTCTGTACGCATTCTCATGTAATTGTCACTGTAACTCCATTTTAAAGATGGGAGTAGTCTTGGAGAGGTTGTGATTTGCTTAAGATCAAATAGCTAGCAAGTGCCAGCAAGAATTTGAATTCAGTCTGAGTCCAGAGCTTAATCATAACCACTATGCTATGTGTTTTGTTTATGGATTGAGGTTTTGCGTTATTCCTAACATATCTTTTTTTGAACCATTTTATTAAAAAAATTTCTAAGGTGTGAAAGTAGAATAGTGTAATAAACCATGATTATATCACCTAGCTTTAACACATTTATTCACATATGGCATTGTGTTTCATCTATAATTCCCCAACCCTTATTATTTTGAGACAAGTCCTAGACATATTTTATTAATAAATATTTTGGTATATTTTCTTGAAAGGTAAAGACTTTATTGAAAAGTACAAAAAATGCATTCCTTATAAATGTCATAAATGTGTTCTGTTAATGCCTTAAAATTGTGTGAATTTTGTAGTTCTTGTGATTTCTTTTGTGTTGTGTTTTTGAAGGTGGAATCTAACTTCTTGTGGAACAAGTGTTGCCAGCTCAGAATGCAGTGAGGAGCTGTTCTCATCTGTTTCTGTTGGAGATCAAGATGATTGCTATTCCCTGTTAGATGATCAAGACTTCACTTCTTTTGATTTATTCCCTGAGGGGAGTGTCTGCAGTGATGTCTCTTCTTCTATTAGTACTTACTGGGATTGGTCAGATAGCGAGTTTGAATGGCAGGTAGGTATCTTTTTCTTTTACTGACATCATTACAGAAGTAGAAGTATAAATTTTTCTTATGATATATTCATCTCTACGTCAAAGTAAATCTCTCTAGTGTTTATCCAATCCTGGAGATTCTCTGACAACATGTTTTAAGGTTAAGAATGGATGGAATATGTATCCTTTATTTTTGCTAATGTACTTTTTAGGCTCATGATATTACAGATTCCATTTTGTAGATTTTTGTGTAATTAATACTGGTATAATATTACCGTTATTATATATCATCAGTACCTTTCTGTGCATAAATCCAAGCAAATTTACTCTTTCTACCTTAATTATGAATAGCTTTTGTGTCCTTATAGGACATGTATCAGGGTCTTATATATAAAATAATTAAACATTATTACCATAAATATGTAATTTTTGGTTCTGTTATCAGAAATATATGATTTCTCATTTTATATTCTCTTAGTATGTAGAGATTTTTTTTGTCTGATATTTTTTTCTTCTTGTGGCATATGTACTGTATAAAATGACTTTGTGGTAAATTGTTTGACCATGCTGCCTTACAAGGAGTACGGTTTATCAGAAAATGTAAATTGTGTTATTGTAATATCCATTTTCTAATTGTAAAAGACAGTAACATTTAAAGAAACTTCTCTTGCATCCAGCAAAGGTTTTATTCAGTAGATAAACTTGAACTCCTTGTATGTTTGAAAGCCATCTAAATGCTTGAAGTAGTATTCCAGAAAGAGGAATAGAATATTATTTTATTTCAAACAGTATTCAAATACTACAGCATGCCATCACATTAAAAATGAAAGTCTTCAAGTCCCAGTCTACTGTGGTTACCTCTGTTAGGATGTTACACAAATACAAGTATGTTTGCATATTTTAAAAAATACAAATGGGATCATGTTTTAGCCACTGTTTGGCCTTATGCTTTTTTCAACTAATACTAGGAGGGACCTAAAACCCACCAGAATTTATAAAAAATTATGTATTCTTACATGTTTAAACTTCAGTCACCTTCAAAGTACTCTCTATTTGATGCAATACACCTATCAAAACACTTTTTCTACTGCTCAAAACAGTTTTTGAACTCATCGATTTTGATGCCTCTTAGTGCTTCTGCCATTTTTTTTTTGTTTCACCTCTTCCCCATCAGCAATATGTTTCCCTTTGAGGACTTTTCTCATCTGGGGAAATAAACAAAAAAAATCATTCTGGGCAAGATCTGGTGAATAGAGAGGGTGGGACATAGAAGTCATGCCAGTTTTTATTAAAAAACTACTGAACAGGCCGGGCTCGGTGGCTCAGCCTGTAACCCCAGCACTTTGGGAGGCCGAGGTGAGTGGATTCCCTGAGCCCGCAGGTTCGAGACCCGCTTGGGCAACTTGGTGAGACCTCATCTCTACAATAAATCAAAAAATTAGCCGGGTGTAGTGGCGCACACCTGTAGTTCCAGCTACTTGGAAGACTGAGGCAGCAGGATTGCCGGAGCCCAGCAGGTCGAGTCTGCGGTGGCCGGGAGCGGCCACTGCACTCCAGTCTGGGCGACAGAGTGAGACTCCAAAAACAAAAAACAAAAAAAAACTACTGAACACTCAGCATGGTGTGGGCAGGTATGTTGTCATGGTGGAAGAACCAGTCACCTGTTTGCCACAACTTGGGACGTCTCTTCCACAAATCGTGACATAACCTTCTCAAAACTTCCAGATAAAAACTTTGGTTTACCATTTGATCCAGAAAAACAAATTCCACGTGTGCTACAAGGGGCCCCCCCCAAAAGATAATTCCGTTTTTGGGGGGATACCCCTCATACATCTCATTGTTCTTCATAAATATCATAATTTATTTAATCAGTTTCCTAATAATGGCTGTTTAGGCTGGTTTCAGTTTTTCTGTGATTATAAACAATGCCACACTGAAAGTAAGAGATTTTTTAAAGAGAAAATAGTAATTCACAACCCTTCTATTTTTAAAATATTATTTGGATACAAAGTTATAAAAATTTTCAAATGTAAAAATGTGAAATACAATTCATCATTTAAATCATTTTAAAATGTGCAATTCAGTGATTATTAATATACTCACAGTATTGTGTAGCCATCACCACTATCTAATTCCAGGACAGTTTTATCACCCTGCAAAAGAAATCCCATACCCCGGCTGGGTGCAGTGGCACAATCCTGTAATCCCAGCACTTTGGGTGGCCGAGAAGAGAGGATTGCCCGAGCCCATGAGTTAAAGACCAGCCTGGGCAACTTGAGAAGACCTCGCCTCTACAATAAATCCAAAAAAATTAGCCAGGCGTGGTGGCACATGCCTGTAGTTCCAGCTACTTGGAAGGCTGATGCAGAAGGATCACCTGAGCCTAACAAGTCGGAGCTGAGGTGATGGTGAGCATGTGCTGTATACCAGCCTAGGCAACAGAGTGAGACTCCAGCTCAAAAAAAAAAAAGAAATCCCATACCCATCAGCACATAGTCCCACTGCCTATATCACCTGGAAACTATTCATCTACTTTCTCTTTGAACTTTCCTTTCTATACATTCATATAAATGGACTAATATAATATATGGCCTTTTGTATATGGCTTCATTTACTTAATGTAATGTTTTCTTTTTTTTTTTTTTGAGTTGGAGTCTCACTCTGTCACCCAGACTGGAGTGCAGTGGCTGCTCCCGGCCACCGCAGCCTCGACCTGCTGGGCTCTGGCGATTCTTCCCCTCAGCCTTCCGAGTAGCCGGAATTATAGGCACGCGCTACCACTCCCGGCTAATTTTTTGATTTATTGTAGAGATGTCTTGCCAAGTTGCCCAGGTGGTTCTCGAACCCGCGGGCTCCCAAAGCGTAATGTAATGTTTTCAAGGTTCATTCATGTTGTAGCATATAACGGTACTTCCTTTCTTTCTGTAGCTGAATAATATTTCATTGTGTGGATATACAGTACTACATTTTACTTATTCATTAGCTGATGGACATTTGAGTCATTTCTGCTTTTTTGCTGTTATCAATAACACTGCTATAAACATTCAGGTACAAGTTTTTATATGAGTTTATATTTTCAGTTCTCTTAGATATACCCCCAAGGAGTGAAATTGCTGAGTCACAGGAGAACTCTGTTTTACTTTTTTGAGGAACTGATATGTTTTCCAGAGTGGCTGCACCATTTTACATTTCCACCAGTAATGTGTGAAAGTTTCCATTTCTCCACATCCTTGTTGGTACTTGGCATTGTCTTTCTTTTTGGTTATAGCCATCCTACTGGGTGTAAAGTGGTGTCTCATTGTAGTTTTGATTTGCATTGCCCTAATGACTAATGGTGTTGAACATCTTTTCATGTGCTTATTGGCCATTTGTATGTCTTTGGAGAAACATCTATTCATATCCTTTGCCCTTTTAAAAGTTGTGTTTTTTCTTTTTATTGTTGAGTTGTGAGAGCTCTTTCTATATTTTGGGTATTAAATCCTCATCAGATATATGATTTGCAAAAATGTTTTCCCAATTTGTGGGTTGTCTTTTCACTTGATAGTGTCTATGCACTTGATAGTGCCCTTTGACACACAGAAGTTTTAAATTTTGAAGTCCGATTTATCTATTTTTTTCTTTACTGTGCTTATGATGTCATATTTTATTTTACTTTATTACTTTTTTTGAGTGGGAGTCTCACTCTGTTGCCCAGGCTGGAGTGCAGTGGTACGCTCACGGTTATCACAGCCTGGACCTGCTGGGCTCAGGCAATCCTTCCACCTCAGCCTTCCAAGTAGCTGGAACAATAAGTGTGTGCCACCATGCCTGGCTAATTCTTTGATTTATTGTAGAGACAAGGTCTCACCAAGTTGCACAGGTTAGTCTTGAATCCCTGGACTCGGCAATCCTCTTGCCTCCATCTCCCAAAGTGCTGGGATTACAGGTGTGAGCCACTGCGCCCAGTTTATGATGTCATATTTTAAAATCCAAGATCTTGAAGATTTTCACCTGTTTCCTTCTCAGAGTTTTAGAGTTTTAGTTCTTATGTTTCGGTCTTTGATCCATTTTGAGTTACTTTGTGTATATGGTATAAGGTAGGGGTCCAAATTCATTCTTTTTTTAAGAGATGACATCTTACTATGCTACCAGGGCTGGACTGAAACTCCTGGACTCAAGTGATTCTCCTGCCCTCAGCCTCCTGAGTATCTGGGAATACAGATGTGCACCACTGTACCCTGCACCCATATTCATTCTTTTGCATGTAGGTATCCAGATGTCCCAGCACTATTTGTTGAAAAGACTTTTTTTTTCTCAGTGAATGATCTTTTCACCCTGTTGAAAATGAATTGATCAGGCCTGGCACTGTGGCTCACGCCTGTAATCCTAGCACTCATTTGAGCCTAGAAGTTTGAGGCTGCAGTAAGCTACGATTGTACCACTGCACTTCAGCCTGGACAACAGAATGAGATCCTGTCTTAAAAAAAAAATTAATTGGTCATAGACATGTGGGTCTATTTTTGGACTCTTAATTTTACTTCATTGATGTGTCTATCCTTATGTTAGTACCACACTGTTTGGAAGTGTAAGTTCTTCCTTTTCTTTTTTTTTCTTATTTTTTTTTTTGAGTTGGAGTCTCACTATCGCCCAGACTGGAGTGCAGTGGCCGCTTCCAGCCACCACAGCCTCGACCTGCTGGGCTCCAGCGATCCTTCCGCCTCAGCCTTCCAAGTAGCTGGAACTACAGGTGCGCGCTACCACGCCCGGCTAATTTTTTGATTTATTGTAGAGTTGAGATCTCACCTGCCCAGGCGGGTCTCGAACCCGCAGACTCAGGCAATCCACTCACCTCAGCCTCCCAAAGGCGCGGGATTACAGGCTGAGCCACCAAGCCCAGCTAGTTCTTCCTTTTCATTGTTCTTTATAAATATTGTTCAAGCTACTTAGAGTCCTTTGCAATTCCATATGAGTTTTAGGATAAGGCTGTCCATTTCTGCAAAAAGAGTAGCTAGAATTTTGATATAGAGTACATTGAATCTGTAGATGGCTTTGTGGAGCATTGCCCTCTTAGCAATATTAAGTATTCCAGTCCATGAGTATGAGATGGAATGTCTTTGTTTAGGGCTTCTTTAATTTCTTTCAATTGTGTTTGTAGTTTTCAGTGTCCAAGTCTTGTACTTCCTTGGTGAATTTGTTTCTAAGTATTTTATTTTTGATGCTGTTGTAAATGGTATTGTTTTCATTTCACTTTCAGATTGTTCGTTGCTAGTGTAGATGTAGAAATACAATTGATGTTTTCTATATTGAGTTTATGTCCTGCAACTTTGCTGAACTCGTTTGTTAGCTTTAATAGACTCCCCCCCCATGTGAATTCTTTAGGGTTCTCTATATTGAAAATCTTGTCATCAGTCAATAGAGATAGTTTTCCTTCTTTTTTTCTGTCTGGATGCCTTTTGCTTCATGCTTAATTACCTAGCTAGATCTTCAGTACAGTGTTGAATAGAAGTGATGAAATTGAACATCCTTGTTTTTTTCCTGATCTTAGAGGAGAACTTTCAATCTGCTTCTGGATGCAGCTTTTTAGTATTTTGTTAAGGATTTTTACATCTATATTCATAGGGGATATCAGTCTGTAGTTTTCTTTTTTGTGTCTTTGTCTGGCTTTGATATTGGGATAATGCTGGCCTCATAGAAGGAGTTAGGAAGTGTTTCTTCCTCTTCTGAATAAAATTTTCTAATAAGATTCTCTTATTTAACATGTCATAAACTTTGTCATGTTATTCATAATAAGTTTTTTGGTGACTGTATAATGTTCCTGTTTCAGAATGTGTGAAACCATTCTTTTATTTACATCTATTTCAGTTTTTTTAAAATTAAAAATGACACAACAGTGATCATTTTGTGTGGGTATTTTTTCTTCAGTGTCTCTTTTTAAGTGCATGTTTTGTATTTGAAATCAGACTACAAGGATTCTTAAAGTATAATCAGATGGAGTCCTGACAATTCTGAGAAATGTTTTTTCTGCTTATTTCATGTGATTTATTTAGAGTTATCGTCCATAATATTGCAAGGTGGCAGGCATTTTCAAGTTTTAATTGCTGACTTCTTCAGTCTTTCCATGAGTAGTAGAGTGGAAAACCATCCCCAACCACAAAAATCAGATCTGCCTTAGTAATATGTTTTCTCACTTCTGAAATTGGAGTACGGGTACTCTGTTACCATGGTTATTTGCTATTTAAATATGCTGAAAGGTTTAACATGCAGTCTTGTCTTTGTGGGATCTCATAATGATGAGCAATAAATTATCCAAGAAGATAATTACAAATTATGTTAGGATTAATACAGGCTAAAACTAATTTACTATAGTTTAAAAACTTGTATTACTTCTGTTGTGATTAAAAACCGCATCTATTTAAATCTCTCTTTTTAACAGATGTTTCAGTTACCACTCAAGTAAATATATATGATTTATAGATTCTTTGGGAAGAGAAATGCTAACTACTTTATGAGATGAGATTTTTAACCTTAGAATGAAGTAGCATCTTAGTGTTTTGCTTTGCTAATTTTCTTTGCTTGCAGTCCTTTTATTATTAATCATGTATTTGGTGAGTCTTAGAGCTTGAGAAATTATTTCTATTTGTTGAGCAGGAAAGCTTAGAAAATTTGAAGAGTGAGTAATTCAGCTGTCACACTTGAAACCTCGAAGTCTAATCTGAAATTACACATCAACTGTTGCAGAAATGAGCTTACTCATAAAATTCTGCTACATCCTGCAGAAAATATGGCAGATATTTGATTTAATTCTCCCTATGTGTCACAATAACTGATAATAATATAAATATGCCAAATATTGTCCATGAAAAATATGAGATGGGAGTTATTAAGCGTTTTATTCTGAAATACATCAGCTGTTATAAAATGGAAAATTGCTAGTTTAATACATATATTGGAGCCCACACAATTAATTCTGCTGTACAACTGCTTCTCTAATCTCATATCTCTAATTGACTACTTGACATTTCCACTTGGATGACCTTATTATTTAATACCTACCTATTATCTGATGCTGAGTCCTTGGTCAGTGATGCAGCTTCCAGTTACAGTGTTTCCATGGGAAAAAAATAAACTCTGCTTTGTGACATGTCTTGTAGCATAGTGAAAAATGATTGTTGTCTGTCCAAAGGACACTTATGCTTACTTCTTGCATTATCGCTACAAACTCTCTATATCCTAGATCGCATTCTTCGCTCATTCCAAACTACCTCCAAGGCTAGACTGTCTGGCATAGTTGAAAGCACAAGACTTGTGTCCTACTTTGGATTCTACCATTAATTGTATGACCCTTCCTGGACATCACTTTCCCTTATTTGTAAAATAAGGGTGTTGAACTAGAAGATCTATAATATTATTTCAGTTCCCTTATTGTAAAAATTGAGGTCTTTAAGTGTAGTATTCTGGATGCATTGTATGACTGCTGTGAAATGTCACCAGTTTTCTGGTCTCAACATCTGACTCTTTAATACACTATCCATTCAGTTATGAAACAACTTTGTAAATTGTTTTTCATTTGAATTTTTTTTTTGAGTCAGAGTTTTACTCTATCACCCAGACTGGAATGCAGTGACACACTCGGCTACCACAGCCTGACCTGCTTGGCTCAGGCGATCCTTCCGCCTCAGCCTCTTGAGTAGCTGGGACTACAGGTACCCACCACAATACCCAACTAATTTTTTTTTTTATTTATTGTAGAGATGAAGTCTCTCCAAGTTACCCAGGCTGGTTTTGAACCCCTGGGCTCTCAGGCAGTTTTCTCTCCTCAGCCTCCCAAAGTGTGGGATTGTAGACGTGAGCCCTTGCAACCGGCTCATTTGAAATTTTTTTATATCTGTTCCCATTTGCCTTTCCATTTTTGTTTATCTTAATCTAGGCCTAGATCACAACAAGAGTTGTTTAATTCTAGTCTTTCATCACTCTGTTCTGTCACCATAGTGCTTTTTAACTAATCTTCCCTGAAGACCAGTTCCATCAAGTTACTTCTGGTTAGAAAATGTTATGGGCCTACTTCTACATATCATATGACAACTTTGGTTCTTCTGTGGAGCTGTCAAATACCTAGTACTGATTTTCGGTTTCAATCATATTTTGATGTATAATTAAGTGATACGATATAACTATGATATGTCACCTCACCCTATATTTTCCATCTATGATTTTACTAGCTTATTCTCCTTACTTGAATGCCTTTTCCTTTTTCCTCTTCTGTCACTCTGAAACACTACCTTGTGAAACTTAATTCAGCCATTTTGGCAATATGTGACATTATCTAAGGGTTTATGTTGACCCGATCCAAGATCATGGCAAGGAATGGAAAAAGAAAAATACATTTCTTTATTGAGTGTCACCTACGTGCCAATCATGTTATTGCATTTTAACCTCTCAACAATCCTTTGAGATTTATGGTATTAGGAACTCAAATATGCTGAAAAGAAAAAAACAAACAGCCCCATTACAAAGTGGGCAAAAGATATGAATAGACAGTTCTGAAAAAAAAAAGATGTACAAGCAGTCAATAGATGCATGAAAAAATGCTCATCCTCACTAGTCATCAAAGAAATGCAAATTAAAACTACACTGAGATACCACTTAACTCTAGTCAGGATGGCCATCATCAAAAACTCAAAAAATAACAGATGCTGGAGAGGATGTGGCAAAAAGGGAACACTTCTACATTGTTGGTAGGAGTGTAACCTAGTACAGCCTCTGTGGAAAACAGTGTGGCGATTCCTAAAAGTTCTAAAAATTGACCTTCCATATGACCCCACAATCCCACTACTGGGAATATACCTGGAAAAACTCAAATCACTCTATAAAAAAGATCCCTCTACACGTATGTTTATTGCAGCATTGTTTACAATAGCAAGAACATGGAACCAACTGTGCTGCCCATCAAAAGAGAACTGGATAAAGAAAATGTGGTGCATATACACAATGGAATATTATGCAGCCATAAAGAAGAACAAAATGAACTTCGCAGCAGCCTGGATGGACTTCGAGTCTATAATACTGAGTGATCTTTCACAGAAACAAAGAACTGAGTATCACATATTCTCACTCATAAGCGGACCTTGAACAGCTATCATAATACTATAAGAAAAGAATTGGCAGTAGCGGGAAACTGTGTGGGAGTGGCAGTAGTGGGAATCTGCCTGGGGAAGGGGGGAACACCTCATCAATAAGGTACCTGCATAATGAATATTTGCATACCTAACCCCAAATTGTACCCTACATCTTTAAAATAAAAAATTCAAAAGTTAAAAAAAAGAGCTTTATAGTATTGACCATATTTTACTGCAAGTACTGAGGCTCAGAGAAATAAAGTAACCTATAGAAGATCTCACTACTAGTGAGCAGTGGAGCTGGGATTTGAACTCTGGGGTCTTTTTATTTCTCCCTGAAAAAAATGGCCAAAAAATTAATTGCCCTTTTTACACCTCCTCCCCCAACACACACAGAAACAGAATTAAAGGTGCAAAATTTGGTGCTTGGCATGTAGTCTGGCACTTAGCAGATAATACTCTTTAAAGGTTTAGATGAAAATTTTTTACTATATTTTGAAAGTATAGATGTTTTGGGAATTCCTTTTTCTGTCTTATCAAAGGAACTTGAAGTAGTGGAGGCCTTTCATCTGATAAGAAATATTTCATTATTTTAGGGACTCTAGGGAGATTTCTAATGTGATTTTAATTCAAAGGGAAAATAGCAAAGCATTTCCTTTTTTGCCATTAAAAGCTGAAAAAGAGATGACCTTCATATGTGCATTCAGCAACCATCCTTTCATAATGCTGACTAGGTAACACTAGGGCCAAGGGTGAACAATTCAAGCAGTGCTAATGATATTTTTAAAGAAGGCATACAAATTGTTGGAATTCACACACAGACTTGGATTCATCAATGACTACCATAGTAAAAATGTGGTTTTTTAAAGTAGTAGCTATTTATGGGAGTGTAGGAAGAATGATCTTTTTCTAACTTAAGACAATTTCATTCTAAACATCATAGTTATCTTTTGCATAGTGATAGAACTCATCTTTGTGACTTTACTCTTCTATGCAATCGACTCTCCAATGCCTGCCTGTAGTCCCTTGTAGTTCTCCCAAACTTTAATCCTACAGTTTCAACCTGCTGCTAGATATTTCCACTAATGATCTGTCATCTCAAACCTTGCATTTGTCATGTGCCCATGTTGTATTATTGTATGTTTGTGTTACTGTAATTTTTCCAAGTAGAGAATAACATTTTTGTGTAAGGACTTACACTCTCTTGAATCTCTTGGACCTCTTATAGTGCTCTGTGTACAGTAGGAGTTCAAATACTTGTGTCATAGTGGTCTGCATGACTAAAGTAGCTCTTCTATTTTGGTAACTTCAAAAGCCTAGAAATCATTTAGAGTTCAGATACAATTGCAAGCTCTATAAAAACGAAAAATAAAGCAAAAAAGTGCTGTTTTGCCTTTGTAGAAATGAAAGCAATACGTTTAAAAATTATTATGTACTCCCTGCAGAAGAAAAAGACCTTATCTTTTTGATGAATGACTAAAATACATTTATTTAAAATTAAATTCATGTTTACTTTTGGCAGTAACAGATGTTTATTACCTTGATTCTGGTGATAGTTTCACAGGTATATGCATATATGCAAACTCATCAAATTGTATACATTAAAGATGTGCAATTTTTGTGTGTTGAGTATACATCAGTAAAACTGTTAAATCCACTCTAGCAGGTAATGTAAGATTACAGCATGTATTTTTACTGTTTGTCTCACTTTATATAGATTTGATTTTATGTGTTGTACTTGCTTTTATTTCTCCTTTGTCTTCCTTCTTTTTTTTTAACAATTCCTTTGTAGTATTTCTGATTCTTAAAGTGTTTTTGCTTTATATTAACAGCATATATTAAATTATTTTAATTGTCTTGAGATTAATACAGACTTGAGGACAAGGATGGTGATGTGTCTTTATATTGGCAGTGTGTTTAGCACAGTCTCTGGCAAAAAGCCAGTTAGTGGCAGCTCACTTAGGTCTCCTGAGGTGGAAACCAGTGCTGCTTATTCATTATGCTATGTGAGCCCTAGTCACATTTGCATTTTAAATTAAAAACCTTAATGATGATTGGCTCTGAAGTTAGCATTTTAATAAGTCTTGATTATGATTTTAAGCTTTTGGAAAACCTCTTTTATGGAATAAGTGAGTATATACAAAGAGTATATTGGTGTTGCTGCTTTCTATAAAATAGGCATGAATCAGAATTAATGTCCTGATTCTGTATTTGCTATTAGTCTTATATTAAAGTAACTTTTCATCAATATGTGAGTTATATTTTGGTATTTAAAATGTAATTTGAAAATTTTTGCCTTCCCAATTCACATTCTTCTTTTTATAAAGTTACCAGGCAGTGACATTGCCAGTGGGAGTGACGTACTTTCTGACGTCATACCCAGTATTCCAAGTTCACCTTGCCTGCTTCCTAAAAAGAAAAACAAGCACCGGAATTTAGATGAACTTCCTTGGAGTGCAATGACAAATGATGAGCAGGTAACTATCTTGACATCCTTAATTAAAAGCATATATGTGGAGAATATGTGAAGCTGTTTATTGCCTATTTAAAGCTACTGGGTAGATCTCACAGAAACAAAGAACTGAATATCACATATTCTCACTCATAAGTGTGACCTGAACATTAATCACAATAGCACAAGGGAGGGATTGGCAGTCCCAGGACATTGCAGGGGATTCGGGGGGAACATGTAACAGCACAAAGGGTACCTTATCCTAAACAGATGCAAGCAAGGACCAGTTGGAAGCTCAAACTTCACCTGTATGTAGATTACTTATGTACCTAATCCTGACTTGTACCTCCATCTCTATAATAAAATAAAGTTACAAAAAAAAAAGCTACTGGGTAAATGTGGATTGCTTAGTAAATCTGAATTTGAGCTTTAGCTGACTTTTTCGGGGAACAAATGTTATCTTAAGACCTGACATATAAAACACATAATTGACACATACTAAAGGATCAGAGGTTTTAGCAATGATATTATTGGTTGTAATTTTTCATTCCATAGGTGGAATATATTGAGTATCTGAGTCGCAAAGTGAGTACTGAGATGGGTCTTCGGGAGCAACTTGATATCATTAAAATCATTGATCCTTCTGCTCAAATATCCCCTACAGACAGTGAGTTTATTATTGAACTTAATTGTCTCACAGATGAAAAACTGAAACAGGTACGTAAAGAAAATACAGATGTTTAGATAGTCAAAATACCACCATCTTATAAAATGTAGAGTTGAATAAGTATATATATTTACATACATAATTAAGGTAAAAATCACTGCTGTGGAATGTAATATTAGAAAAAAATGATGGTGATATATTGGAGAACATGCGGTTTTAAGAGATTTTGTGTGCATCTCACCTGGCAATACCTTTCTGGAATGTGTGGATCTAGAACCTGCTTTTCGATGTTTTAGAATTTGAAACTTAATATCACCACTGAAGGAGTGGTTAGGTCAAGGTATAGATTTATTCTAACTTAACTTACAGGAGACTAATTGACAATCAAAATACAAATTAATGAGAGCTACACATTGGCAAACATCTAAGCTGAGGGATTTGAATAGTTTTATGGAGTACTTGAACCTGGGTAAAATCTAATAACTTTTCCCTCTGCTATTCTGAAATATACATGGTATCTTCTTACTACATTCTTTGCTGCTCTTTTATTCTGGCACATGGCTAAATGAATATTTTTGTTCTACTTTTGATTTGTTTTGCATTTATCATATTTATGAAAAATTTATCTCAGTATTTTTCCCAACAGATATACTATAATTTTCTACATTCTAGAAAATTTTTCATTAGTATGATAAATTGATGTCTCATATTTGAAGACAGATACTGTTGGCCCCTAGCTAAGATTTAGGAAACAGTCTAATCTTAGGTAAAATCAGCAACTTATTTAAATCGTTTTAAGTGGAGTTTAACAAATGCCTAGCTCATCTATTTCATTTTGTTGTTAGTTTCTATTTCAGAGTGCTTTCTCTTTTTTTCTTTCTTTTTTTAGAGATAGGTTTTTGTTTTGTTGCCCAGGTTGGAGTGCAGTGGTGTGATCATAGCTCACTGCAGCCTCAAACTCCTGGGCTCAAGCAATTTTCCCATCTCAACCTCTCAAGTAGCTAGGACTACAGGCATATGCCTCTGCACCTGGCTAATTTTTTTATTTTTTGTACAGACCCGATCTCACTGTTGTTCAGGCTGATATTGAACCCCTGGGTGCAGGTGATCCTTCTGCCTTGGCCTCCCAAAGTGCTAAGTTTACAGGCATGAACCATCACACCTTGCCAGAGTGGTATTTTCTTCTAATCCTAAATTCTAAAGACTAATGGCCTTCCATTTACTGATAATTTGTATGCTTTAAAAATCTAGCTCTGTAACTGTTTTCTAGAATTTTGAACATTGTCCATTTTTCTGGTACTTATACATTTAGAGATTTCTAAATTTATGCATCTGCAACACTTTTGGCAGTCTTTTAGATCAAGTACAATATGATATTCCCCCCAGCATGTTGAGGGTAGAACATCAAGGTACAACACATACCAGTTTTTGTCTGTGTCTTCCAAGGTCAGAAATTATATCAAGGAGCATAGCCCTCGCCAACGGCCTGCAAGAGAGGCCTGGAAGAGAAGCAACTTTAGTTGTGCAAGCACCAGTGGAGTGAGCGGTGCCAGTGCCAGCGCCGGCAGCAGCAGTGCCAGCATGGTCAGTTCTGCAAGCAGCAGTGGGTCCAGTGTTGGAAACTCTGCTTCAAACTCCAGTGCCAACATGAGTCGAGCACACAGTGACAGCAACCTATCTGCAAGTGCAGCAGAGCGGATTCGGGATTCAAAAGTAAAAAGTCTAATCAATACAAAACTTTACCTTTCAATATTAACATTAGTACTCCTTCATATAAATTTCTTGAAGAGTTTAAAGGATCCTGCTGTCTAGATGCCTGTGGGTTTTGGTTGTAATTGAACAAGCAGGATGCTCTGCTGTAGAAAAAAGCACTCTAGGCTGAGCTCTTTGAAATGCTATTCTGACCCACAACCATATTGCATTCAATTTTATCTGAT
This sequence comes from Cephalopachus bancanus, assembly GCA_027257055.1. Lineage (NCBI taxonomy): Eukaryota > Metazoa > Chordata > Mammalia > Primates > Tarsiidae > Cephalopachus > Cephalopachus bancanus. The sequence continues at coordinate 74,932 of JAPVLO010001283.1, read as the reverse complement.
TTTTGTGTCTGTTTAACATTCGATAAATTGATGGACATAATGAGTTATTCTCAAGATTGCAATATTGACTGCAACTCACTACTGAGCGAATCTCACTATGTTGCTGATGTTGCTGTCTATTAGCTCCTAAGAATGTTGTCTTTTATGTGTCTTAAATGTTTTCTGAATGTTTTAATCTTGAATGTTTCTTTTTAGTTAATTTAAAAATGTAATAATGCTTTCTATAATTTCTGTCTACTCTTTTCATGGTTGAGAAAATTCTGTGTAATATTATCAGGCACTAAAAACAGGCATAAGTATATATAAAATGAGTATGTGACTTAGCAGGGGATTTAAGTTCTTTGTAGTGGGGAGAGTCTGGAGCTAGTTTAAGGATGATAAGAGTATCTCTTTAACTCTTTGGCAACCCAGTGGTGACTTGAAGATACACAGTGATTCCTTCCCTGGTTCTTAGGGAAGTAGTAGAAACATAGCCAGCTTTGTTGGTTGCCAAGGGATTTCTGTAGTTATGTGGTCATTCCTATTTGACATCAGTTCACCACCAACAAGGATTGAAGTACCCACTGGGTTTCTAAGATGGTATTTGCCTAATAAGAAAAAAGCATTTTTTTTCTGTCCATTGTAAACTTGCTAGTGTTTGTAGATGAAAGGCACCTGAGAATCATATTGCCCAAGATTGGGGCAATATACTCTACACTTGTATTTGATATTGTCCCCTAGTATTAATTATGCATTGACACCAATGTACCCTAATTGAATTTTTAAAAAAGAAGTATTTGAAATGACTAGTTATTCATAACTAGCCAAAATGGTCAAGTTTCAACCCTTCTTAATCAGAAGAGTCACTGGCCAAATATCATAAAATTTCATTCCTGAAAAAAGCATTTAAAGTCTAAGCTCACTTACTGGAACAAGGATCATACTGCAGAAGACATTGAATGGCTCTTAAAATTTGGAAAATAGATAATTTGATTTGTGATACATTTTTTGGTGGATATGCCAAGAACTAAACTTTAACTGATTTAGAAATTTTTGTTTTGGCAGAAGCGATCCAAGCAGCGAAAGTTACAGCAGAAGGCCTTCCGCAAGAGACAGCTGAAAGAGCAGAGGCAGGCACGGAAGGAGAGGCTCAGTGGGCTCTTCCTTAATGAAGAAGTGCTGTCCTTGAAAGTGACTGAGGAAGACCATGAAGCAGATGTTGATGTTTTGATGTAATAAGGGTGAATTTATTAGCGTTCTTTGTAAGCATTATTCTATCCTGATTGGTTTACATGCATCTTGACCAAAATTTTGGTTAGGGCTGTGTTGATGTACCTTTAATAATTTAGGCCTGTGGTTCTCAGTGTGTGGTCCTGGGACCCGCAACTTCAGCATCACCTGAGAAGTTGTTAGGAGTGCATAATATTGGGCCCCACCCCAGACCTAGTGAATCAGAAACCCAGGGTGTGGGGCCCAGCATTGTTTCTTAACAAGTGGCAGGTTATTCTGAGCCACATTATGGTGTAGGAACCACAGGTTTGGGTAAATGTTTTCACTATATAAACTTTATGGTGGTGAAGTGAGCTTTTTCAAAGACTAGTACTTTTATAGTTTCAAAGATTTCAAGGTACTGCTGACAACTAGTTTATTATTTCAGTATACCTACAGGTGTAGAGATCATAATTCAATTCCCTTCTTAATGTTACAATTTCTTAGTTTTCTTTTTCTAACGGGCCATAACATAATTCTCGATTTCTGGTGGAGATCTTTTTTGAGGTGTGGGGGTGGGTAAGGTATAGATTGCTATTTACAATAGTGCCTTCATTAAGTTTAGTTCTGTTTTTATTCATCATTTTAATTCAAAGGTATAAGAACAGGCCCTAAATTTTTTCCTGTTAGATTTGTTTCTCACTTATGTGAATTCAGAATCCCTTCTGTAAGTGATGACTACTAAGAAAATGTTACTAGTAGGCAAATTTTAGACTTGATGCTATGTTGATTAATATTCAAATGGAGAAAATAATTAGGAACAACAACCAATTTTACTTTTGCATTGCCTTCTGAAACTTGAGGCTGTAAAATTGTCTCTGGCAGAAAATCAGTCTCTGTCTCTCTCAAGTTCTTATTCTAGGTCATTTTTTTTTCCAGCACAGCTCTAATATTTAAATATTTGGTATAACAGTTTCTGTCATGTGACCTGGTTTATGGTCAAAATTAACTGATGAAAACCCTTACAGTTCTGCTAAACTTCTCTGTAAATTGCTAGAAATAAACAGAGCAGTGAGATATAGAAAACACCTTAGCTTGTTGGTTATTAATAGGACTCTTAATTTTAAATGTGAACTCAGAATTTCTTTAAATGTTCTCATAGTGAGTTTGTTATCATGAATACTAGAAATAGCCTGATTCCTTTTCTTCTACCACATGTCTTGGACATTTCACATGGGTTAAAGAAGATGGAAACTGATAATACTGACAATCAAGCTGCTTTCTGACTTTCATAATTTTCTTTTTATTGTGGATAACATTTGGGAGGTGACCATGATTCTGTAGGAAGCACTGTAATCAATATTTGTTAAACTCTAGAATCCAGAGGTTAATAGAATTTCTACCTTTAAAAAAATGTGTTATATCAGGTAGCTCATTAAGAAGATTAGTGACTTAAATTCGTAATTCTCAGTTGATATAAAGGCTTAAGCTTTGCTTACAATCATGTGTTTTAAATTTTTTATTTCATTTTGGTTCCTTGAAGGTTAAAGAATTGAAACTGAGGATAAAAAATAATACGTTGCAGCTTTGCTGAGGTCTGTGATATGGTTTTAACCTTTTAGAGACTACTAAAGTCATAATTTAAGATTTTACTGAAATAGAAGCATGTATGTGTCTGTGGTATTCAATTGGAGAAGTCCTCCCACCCCTTCTTTGGTGCTCATAACCAGCTTAGAGCCCAAAGAGAGCTTGAGGATAGACCCCAGAATATTCTGTGGAAGGTGGAGTCAGTCAACTGTGTCGTTTTCCCTTCAAAATGTAGGAAAAGCAAATAGTTAGAAGAGCAAATATATCTGAATTCTCTACCTGTCTTAACAAAAGCAAAATTCCACAGAATGACTGCCTGCCCTTTTTATTTATTCTTCAAGGATTTAACTTAAGTCACTGTTAAAGAAGTTTACCAAAGTGCCGCAAAGCCAATTTTTAAAGTTTGTAAAGGTTTGAGTGTTTATAGAAGTGAATCATGAAATTGTGTGTAAATCTGGATGCACTGTCTTTATAATACTATAAATTAAAGGTAGCCCATAACGTTGGTTTGGAGGATAGTGAAAATATTTCCTTTGATTAAAAGAAAACATTAAACAAGTTGCTTATGATCGAAGAGGGGTATTAAAAAGTGTTTCTCTGTCCCCCTAAAAAAGAAACCAGCAGAAAGACAAATAAAAAGTTCTTTTGTCTTTGTTAATGAGTTGTACTTTTTTTTCAGTTTTAATGTCTTATGTAGATAATTCACATTTGAATTGTCTCTTTCTTGGAATAAGTAATAAGTCTCCCCTTTTAAAATAAACCTTGTTAACTGAGGGTATGATAAATTCCCCACCAATTTATCTAGAAACCTTTTATTAGAGATCTTGTAGTAGTATGTCAGTTTCTACTGCAGCTTTTTAAAGGATAAACCTTGAGTTAAACAAAACAGCATGTATTCTTCTATAGCTTTGCAACAGAATTAAAGGAAGGCGGCAGTGTATTATAATGTGTAGTGGGGTACAAAGGGCTAGTTCATTCTGTCCCAACAAGAACTTAGAATAAAACAACACTTTTTGTTTTTTCGTTAGACTAACCTTATTTTTTGTTAGTCTATGGCAGTTTTGTTCAGTTCTGCTGTCCCTTGGATAAATTAGATATTGCTGAATTAATCCCAGAATTGACTTCTAAAATGGCTCTCTATAGATTGGGTCGATATCTCATTTTATTTAGCTTTTAAAAGTACTAAATCCTCTTATAAAATAAAAATTAGGGGAAATTACTATAAAAGCTATCCAGATTTTAATGAGCTTTAAAAATTGTAAAATTTGTCAAATGTCTTCATATTTAAGCCAAAAATGTTAGTACACAACCAATATAGAAGTCTTGCTCGTTTCTGAGTTCTCTAGCAGACTTTTTTGTTCATGGCTTACTCTGTGTAGCCTCATGTGCCTTAAAGATGGTGAACTCTACTTTTTGTTAATATCAGGCCTTTCCAAACTCAAAAGCAATCTAAATGTTGTAATTCGTCTTATATAATGCTCATTGTGTTGGATATCAGTAAGCAAAACCATTAAATGGAACCAAACAACAGTAGTAGAGTGCAAAACAGAACAAAAACCTTCAGATCTTCTTCATTTGCATAACTTTATTTTTAGCCCAGCTAGATCATTGAACCGCCTTGAAAGTTATCTGAATTATGTCTTTTTTTTTTTTTTTTGAGTTGGAGTCTCACTCTGTCACCCAGACTGGAGTGCAGTGGCATGCTCCCGGCCATCACAACCTTGACCTGCTGGGCTCCAGCGATCCTTTCACCTCAACCTTCCAAGTAGCCGAACTATAGGCGCGCGCTACCACACCCAGCTAATCTTTTTTTGGATTTATTGTAGAGATGAGTTCTTGCCAAGTTGCCCAGGCAGGTCTCGAACCCGCGGGCTCAGGCAATCCACTCACCTCAGTCTCCCAAAGCGTGGGATTACAGACTGAGCCACCGAGCCCGGCTGAAGTATGTCTTAATGTGTTCTTTTATTTTATTTTTTTGTGGAGAAGGTCATAGGCCAGGATACTGTTTTAAAACTAGATCACTTTTAGTGTCTTGGAAAGATAGCTTTCAAGGTATAGGCAAAAGTGCTTCAACGACAGAGATGATATAGCAAGCTGATTCTCTTGTTAACTTTAGGAATTCTTTGAATTCGTTTGTGTAATAGCTGGAACACTCCCCTCCCCTTTCCTTTAACAAATGACCTTTTTAGCAGTTCTATCTTCAAGGAAAATGTTTGTTTGAATTGGTGGGTAGTATTTATAGTCAATTTATAGTTTGGGACAGTTAATAAGAAAATTCCCAGTAATTCAGGTAAGAGTGTTGATGTTGAGTGCACTGATGCATTCAGCATGTTTAAACTAGAGGTAAATTTAATCCTGGAAAGAACTATTAGGAAATGAGCGTTTGTATATATATGTACTATGGTAACTTTGGATTCGTTTTAAGTTTGATAAAGTAAGATAAATTTTATCTCAAAAATGAGATTATGTTAAGTGAGTGAGAAACATCTGAGAGATATTTTGAGTTGGGCATCTCTGTCAGCATAGTATCTGGAACAAATTCCTTAGAATGTTTAAGTCTTATTTTTTTGGAAAACAATTTACTTATTCCAAAAGACTTAGAAGGAACTCTGAACATTATTCTAACTGGCTACTAAGAGTAAGGAAGTTGTGTGGTATAGCTGAGGATCTTAGTTGAATGACTACAATTTTATTTTCTTATTTTTTCTAATATTAAAATTGTTTTCACCTCTCCTTCCAAATATTATTTAAATTAAGGTAATTAGTGTTTTAGCCATAATCACATAATGATGAATTAAATTTTGGTTTCACATTTATGCTGAGCTCAAAAAAACTGATTTGGCCTTCTCTGAATTCAGAATATAATACTTTTTCTTTACTACATTTTTTTGTTACATCTTTGTGGTCGATGAAACCTGTGGAAACCTGTGTTCATTTTTGTGGTTAGGAATGAGGGTGAAAAGGGGAAGATTGCTCTAATTATGCATATACATTTTGACTATGTAAAGGTAGTTGTAGAATTAATATGTATAAATGACAAGTTAAGAATTATTCTAAGGAATAGTGGCCTGAAGCCATGACTTATTTTGTGGAAACGCTTGCTCTTTTAACAGTAGCTGACCTATCGAGTTTAAATTGAGACTTGGAGTTAGGTTATCTAGCTGAGGCTTTTAGGAATGGAGCAGATAATGTCTGTTCCTGTGGTAGATCAGTTTAATTTCCTATTTGAGTACTCTAATTTAGATATAAGTGTTATCCATTCTAAATCTTTGTGTTGGGAATTTAATAGCACTATTGTCAAAAGCTATTAACTATAAACACAAATATATGTAAAACATTTCACAGATGGTTAAAAATTTCAAATTGTGGGGTTTTGTTTTTGTTTTTAGTTTCAAAGATTAGTTATGTAGCATCAGTATCATAACCAAAGCAAGTAGGAAGTTGCCTGGTTTGGAGAATCTGCAAGTAGTCTTAAATACTGTAATGTATCAGATTGTTAACCAGGATTTTTTTTCCTGTATTTCTGCTAAATGTATTACTATATCAATGCACTTTTGTATATATGACTGTCTTCTGTACATTCTGTACTTACTACAGTGTATATAAGCCTGTTTTCCCTTAAGCTGTGAGGGAGTATCAATAGCTGTAACACAAGTCATTTCTATTTTGATTTCCTTCTTAAACTTGACAGTAGTTATCAGTAGTTAAACCTAAATGAGTATGTATGTATGTATGGTTGTAATTAAAACCTGCAATGTGGCAGAGCTGTCATTTAAAATGAAGAATCAGAATCAGAATGAAGAGTGTTGTTTTGATTAAGAACTCTTACAATATTATCATTTTTATTGCTTCTTTTGATGTACCTTGAGTTTTTACAAATTCCACTGCTGCCTATTACTTTATATTTCTGACTCGGCTCCTTTCATGCTCCATCCCAGAACATTTACCAACAGAGAATTGCCCTCTCTTTTACTCACAGTTTGGTTCGGCTCTATAAACTTTTGTTTCGTGAAAGCCCCAGTCTCCCAAATGTCATTGGCAAAACATTTTTTTTTTTTTTTTTGGAGAGATCAGATTTCTAGAAATGTTAGCATTTATAGTAAGCGAAAATTAGGTCTAATTTTTGTTGAAAAATAAGACCTGTTTTTCTTACATATTGATCTAGAATCTTTTGAATTTATAAATTTATGAGAAATGTCATCAGTTTTATGTGTAGAGGAGCGATTCAGCTTTTCAGCAACAACTTTATCTTTTGCCACTAGAGGGAGATCTGTGGTTGCTCTCTCCTTTGGAAAATAGCTGCTTTTGTTTTTAATTTCAGAGGTTGGAATAGACTTTATTCTCAAATTCCTTTTGTCGTATTAAATATCTTCATTTATTAGTCAAAGGTAAGTTAATGAGGCTTGTTTAATGAAGCCAGTCTTATTCATGCTTTTCTGTAATCTTCAGTTTTTAATAAATGTTAGATATTAAGTGAAACAAATGTGTGTACATGTGTTTCTTCTCCTAGGTACTCTAGAGCTGTACTGCCCATTATGGTAGTTACTAGCCATATGTGGCTATTTAAATGAATTAAAATGAAATATAAGTGTAATATTCAGTTCCTTAGTCCCATTAGCAATACTTCAGGTGCCATATAGCCACCATGTCGCTAGAGGGTACTTACTGCATTGAAAAGCACAGTATATAGAACATTTCCATCATCACAGAAAGTTCTGGTGGACAGTGCTGCTCTAGAGATTTGCTGGTTTATGTAGTGGCCATTATTGTTATTTTATTGGTGAACATTAATCAGTGGATAAAAACTGCCCACAGTTAACTGCTGTAGCTGACAGGTGTGAGAATGCAAGCAAACTGTATTTCATTTTCTACTTCATTAAAGTCACTACCAGCTGGGCTCAGTCACTCAGCCTGTAATCCCGCACTTTGGGAGGCTGAGGTAAGTGGATTGCCTGAGCCCGCAGGTTCAAGACCCGTCTGGGCAACTTGGCAAGACCTCATCTCTACAATAAATCAAGAAAAATTAGCTGGGCATGGTAGCGCCTGCCTGTAGTTCCAGCTACTTGGGAGGTTGAGGTGGAAGGATCGCCGGAGCCCAGCAGGTCAAGGCTGCGGTGGCCGGGAGCGTGCCACTGCACTCCAGTCTGGGTGACAGAGTAAGACTCCAACTCAAAAAAAACCACTACCAAAGTTAGGAACTTTGTGGTCTAATGGAGAAATATCTCAAATAGTGACCATTTCATTTAACGGTGAATAAGATTTAATGTTTGAATAATGTAGGAGATTTGATGCCAATTTCCCAGTATTTATTGTTGCAAAGAGTGCTGTCATGCAGCTTTCTCTGTGAGTTTGTTCTTTGATGCAAAACAATTGTAAGAGAAAATGCTGGGACACAGAACTGAATATATACTTTTTTTTGCAGGGGGAGCTTTTTTTAAAAATTTAATCTCAATACCTTTGGGGGATACAAATAGTTTTTGATCTGGATTTTAAGAGTACACACCACCCCCACCTGTGCATATTGTACCCAATAGGTGATTTTTTTTGTTCCTCTACCCCTTCTCCCTCTCCCCTTTCTGTGTCTCCAGTGTCCATTATACCATTCTCCATGTCTTTGCATTTCTTTGTTTAGCATCCACTTATAAGTAAGAATGTGCAATGTTTGGTTTTCTGTTTCTTTGTTTGCTTGGGATGATGAATACATACATTTTTTAAGACTCCAATTTTTTATTTTATTTATTTTTTTGAGTTGGAGTTTCACTCCACTGCCCCGACTGGAATGTAGGAGCACGCTCACAGCCACCCCAGCGTTGACCTGCTGGGCTCTGGCGATCCCTCTGCCTCAGCCTTCCCAGTAGCTGGAACTACAGGCACGCACTACCACACCCAGCTAATTTTTTTGATTTGTTGTAGAGATGAGGTCTTACCAAGTTGCCAGGGCTGGTCTCGAACCCACAGACTCAGGCAGTCCACTCTCCTTGGCCTCTCAAAGTGCTGGCATTATAGGCTGAGCCACTGACCCTGGCCAAGACTTCAATTTTTTAATAACTATGCCTACAGATAAGTAGAAATGTATATCTTAGAATCATTCCTCAGAGTGTTTCTCTTTTACTAATTTCTCGTGATGTGAGAGTCTTCATAGAATCACTGTTACCTGGGTCTACTTATTTGAAATCAAAAGCATTAATCATTGGACTTATTAATTTCAAAATCATTCTGTAATTTGTTAGCACTGAGGTAGAAGAGTTATTTTTACTGTTGTTTGATAAGTCCTTATGGTGTCTTGAGCACATTTTGATTGAAACTGGGATACCTGTTGCTTTTAGATAAAAACAAATTCCAGTTGTTACCTAACTACTTTGTTAGTAAAGCCATGGAACAGTTGAATAGCAGGCGAGAGGACTGGAAAGAACTGTTCAAGATAAGTTGAACCAAGTGTTTTCTGTCCCACTTACCTCTGGGCCCAGGAAATTTTTTTGTTTTTAGCCAAAATGGCCCAAAAGGTACAGATTTTAACACATAGTATTTATAAAGAATTATTTGAGGCTACTTTGGTGGATAAAAGGAAAAAGAGCTTCCTGTTCTTTGATTAAGAGATTTCCTATTTCTTTGGGAATTAAGAATTTTTCTGTTAACATATGTACCTGAGACTATTGGTTTTTGTTTTGTATTTTAACTTACCAAAGCTTATATTTTCCAAATAAGTTGTAGAATTTGAGAACTTAAAGGGACTTTGGAACTCATTTAGCTTGGTGGTTTTCAAACTTGAGCAATGCATCAGAATCCCTATAAGGGCTTGTTCAAACAATGATAGTCAAGTCCTACCCCCAGAGTTTCTGATTGAGTAGGTCTGGACTGGGACTTGAAAACTTGCATTTTTAAAGGAGTTCCTATGTGATGCTGCTCACCCAATGAACACATTCTGAGAACTAGTAATGTAGCTCATTCCCTTTTTCTCCCTCTAAATTTGTAAATGAGAAAAGTTACACTAGAAGGTAAGAGACTTACCCCAAAACTGGTTATTGACTCAGCCAAATCAAAATCAAAATCCTCAGTTGCCTTATTCATACTTCCAAGTTCATTGCTTTTCCTGTTATACATTTTTTTCCTTCAGAGTAGTTGGATTCAAAAGCTTTATTTCAAGTCTCCTCTGCATATCTTGAGGCCGGGTTGCACTGTCTACCCAGCCTGGAGTGCGGTGGCATGCTCATGGCTCACCACAGCCTCAACCTTCTGGGCTCAGGCGATCCTCCTGCCACAGCCTCCTAAGTAGCTGGGACTACAGGCACATTCCACCACGCCAAGTTGTTTTTTGTTTCTGTTTTTGTAGAGACGGTCTCGCTATGTTGCCCAGGCTGGTCTCGAACTCCTTGGCTCAAGCAATTCTCTCGTCTTGGCCTCTCAAAGTGCTGGGATTACAGGTGTAAGCTACCACACCCCACCTAGATCAGAAGTTTCTAACCTGGAGTCTAGGGATCAAAATTGTTGGCATTTTGTTTGCTGATATTTTTTTCTGGGGAGGATTCCATGAATCTTTTATCAAGTTCTCCAATGGGTCACCTTCACCCTAATTACTAAGATTCTATCTTGTTAGAGCAATTTTAGTTTTTGGAAATAACCAAATGTCATTTGGAGGCTGTCTGGTAGTTAATGTAAGAAAGCTAGAAATTGCTGGATTTGATCATTGAGGTGTGATTTTTAAAATAGTGTGAATTTTTTTGGGGGGGAAGGGGGTAAGGCCTAAAAGCTGGCTTTGATGTATATTAAAAAGTTTCAGAAATAATTTGGGTGATGATAGCATCCTTGGTCTTGGTATATCAGGATAACTTGGAATGGGGAATGTATTAGCTTTAGCTAATTGATTAAAAATAGTATTTATTGCTTCATAATCCTAAAGAGAAAAATCTTCTACTAATGCTTTAGGAATATTGGGTTAACTTTTCACAGAACTGTAATTAAATAACAGGACTATTTGATAACCTGAAAACTTGAGAGATATATAGGCTTTTCAATTTAACAGTCATTAAATCAGTTTTGTGTTTCTCATTTTGCAGATGAAAAGCATGATGCCAAGAGAGGTTAAAGGCTTCATCCAGTTCATATGGCTAAATGATGACAAATTGAAGACTAGAATCCAAGTCTCTGGAGCTGTAGACTAGTGCTTTTTCTACTGTGGCACACTGTTTTATGCCATGCTGCTACTTTTCATAGTAGTTTGTATACCTTTACATCTCACACCAAGAAATTGGAAGAAACCAGCTTAAAATTTTAATATAGAGTGGTGGTTCTCAAAGTGTGGTCCCAGTGTGTGAGCCAGCAAAATCTGTGTTACCTGGGAAGATGTAGGAAGTACAGATTGTAAGGCCTCACCCTAGATGAGTAAGAAAATTGTGGGGTTGGGACTGAGCAATCTGTATTTTAACAGGGCTGCCAGAGAATCCCGCTGCACATGCAAGTTGGAGAACCACTGGTATAGAGTAGTGTTTTTTCTGGCTGAACATCAGAATCATCAGGGGAACTTTTAGAAAATACTGGTGCTAAACATTCGCTACCCTTACCCAAACAAATAGAATCTCAGACATGAGGCCTAGATATTTATTGTTTTGTTATAAAATAAATGCTTTATTTTGGAATAATTTTAGATTTACAAAAAAGTTGTAAAGATAGGACACAGTTCCTGTGTATGTCTTACCCAGTTCCCCTTGACGTTGATATCTTATATAATTATAGTTCTTTTGCCAAAACTTTGAAATTCACATTGGTACATTACTATTAACTGAACTATAGACTTTATTCAGATTTCATTAGTTTTTTCCATTAATATCCAATCCAGGAACCCTCTTGCATGTAATCATGTCTCCTTAGACTTCTCTGTTCTGTGACAGTTTCTCAGTCTTTATTTTTCATAATCTTGACAAATAGTATTGGTCAAGTATTTTTTGTAATATTACCCCTCACTTTGGGTTTATCTGATGTTTTTCTTATGGATTTGAGGATTTGGGAAAGATCTCCACAAAGATGAAGTGCCATTCTTACCACCTCAAAGGGGGAATCCTATCAACGTGGCTTAACGCTAGTCATGCTAACTTTGATCATGTGACAAAGGGAGTGTTTGCTCGACTTGTTCACTGCAAAGTTACTATTTTTCTCTTTTGTACTTTTCTTCAGAAACAAGTCATTCAGTCCAGCCTACACTCAAGGGGAAAAGGGGAAGTTAGGTTCCACCTCCTGAAGAGTGGAATATCTGCATATATTATTTGGAATTCTTCTGTATGGAAGATTTGGTTCTTCCCATTTATTTATTCAGTCATTTATTTCAGAATAGATTAATGGATATTTATTTCATACTTTGAGTTAAAACCCAGTGCTATGTTGTTTATTTTGTTGCTCAAATATTTCCAGCTCTGGACATTGGGAACTCTTAAAACTTGACTACAGTGTTCCTTTGACCTACCCTCGTTCTTTTGGATTTTCAGCACTTCCGTACTTTCTGGAACTACACTATGCTCCATCCTTAGAGTTATTAATAGCCATTTCTCCAAGGAGCTAAGCACCACTTTATAGAAGCTCCTCAGGTGGTTCTAGTGCGGAGTACATGTGGAAACCACTGATATTGAGGGTAGGCTATATTCTTCTGTAGACCATCCTAATGCCATGATCAGACCAAGTTCTTACCTTTATACTCAAAAATTGAGTCATCTTTGATTTATTCTTCCCTCTCCTTTACCCTTCATATTCAGTCTTTTCTCCAAAGCTATTTTATTTTTCTCAGAATCTAAAGCAGCACTTCATAAATTCTAATGTACATAGGAACTTGCTAAAATACAGACTCTGATTCAGTAAGTCAGTGATAGGATCCCAAGATTCTGTACTTCTAGCAAGTATCCAGGTGGTAGGAATACTGTTGATCCATGAACCACACTTTGAGTGGTAGCAAGAAACAGAATAAAGTCCAGACAATGTAGAAGATTTCAAGAGCCTACATGGTCTGCCTGGCCTCAGTCTGCTTCCCAACTTCTGCTTCTACCCATTTCTTCATTTATTCTACATCAAACCAGCCAGTCTACTCACCGTTTCTGATATGCAGCTTCTGATGTGGCCCCACGATCATGGAAATTACACAATTAGATCCTTTGCATAATCCCCTTTTCTTGAGTGTGGACTGAACCTAATGACTTCCTTCTAATAAGTAAAGTACAGCAAAAGTAATGGGGTGTCACTTCCGTGATTAGGTTATAGAAGACTGTGACTTGCTTATGCTCTCATTTGCTGGCCCTCTCTTCTTTCTCTCAGTTGCTCACTCTGATGAAGCAAGCTGCCACGCTATAAGAATCTCTGTGGAGGGCTACATGGCAAAGAATCGAGGGAGGCCTCTGTCCAACAGCTTGTGAAGAACTGTGACCTTGACACAGCAGCCTGTGAGGAACTGAATCCTGCCAACAGTCAAGTGAGTGAGCTAGGAAGTAGATCCTTCCCAGGGCAGCCCTGAAAAGACTGCAGCCTCGTAAGCACCCAAGTCATGTCCAGATTCCTGCCCCACAGATGCTGTCAGATAATTAGTGTGTGTTGTTTTAAACTGCTAAAATTTGGGATAATTTGTTATGCAGCAGTAGATAACTAGTACATCATTTACTAAATGTACAATGAAATGACTTCCTATTGCGTTTTTATTTTGCAAAGGAAAACTCACAGCTGCTGCTTTCTTATTCATTTCTTCAGCAACATTTGTTCAATGCCTATGATATGCTAGACATTATGTTAAGCACCAGGATGTATGTGATAAAACAGATAGTCTCTGCCCTCACATGGATTACATTCTTTTTCAAAAATTATTTTATTATAGAGATGTGGGATACAAGTCAAGATTAGGTTCATAAGTAAGCTACATGCAGACGAAGTTTGGATCTTCAACTGGTCCTCACTTCCCCTGGTTTAGGACCAGGGGCTTACATTCTTCTGCATAGGTTTTTAGAGTTTCACAAAAGAAGGAACCAAGATGAATTTCAGAAAAGGAAGGCTAATTTTAATGCCAAGCAAATAGAAAGGAAATAGTATAAAACATGAAAAACTTTTCTAAGTTGTTATTTCAGTCATTTTGCTACAGACCAGTGAAAACTTCATTATGGACTAGCATAGGCCACATATTGGCATTTCTGAAGTCCTGGTTCTTGTGCTTTTTTTTTTTTTTTTTTGAGTCAGAGTCTCATTCTGTTGCCCAGGCTGGAGTGCAGTGGCACGTTCACAGCCTGGGCTCAGGCGATCTTTCCTCTTCAGCTTCCCAAGTAGCTAGAACCACAGGTGAGCGCCACCATACCTGGCTCATTTTTTTACTTATTGTAGAGATGATGTCTTGTCATGTTGCCCAGACTGGTCTTGAACTCCTGGTCTCGGGCAGTCCTCTAGCCACTGCACCCAGCTTCTAGTGCATTTTAAGGCAACCATAATTTGTCTATCTTTCTACTAGGTAGAATTCCTCATATTTCCTCTAGATACTACTAAAATGTTTACTATACCTTTATTTGGCTTGTATGCCATTCTGCCTTAACATTAAGATGGTTTATTTTTCTGTCTTTCCCACTAGTCCTCATTTTCATTTTTACATCTTTATGGTTCCTTGCACATGTGTAATGAACTTTGCTAATTTGATGTTGTTAATAGTCTTGTTAGGCTGAGATTAATGGAGATTTCTATTCAAATAGAATTATTTTTGAAAACCCTAGCACCATTACTCTTCATTTTTTCATGTTTTAAGGGAGTATTTTAAAAGCTTTGTAAATCTCTGTTTCTTTCAAGATGATTTAGATCATGATAATAATACTTATTAGAGTTATAGCTTCTAGTCATTGCAAAATAAGGCAAAGCTATTTAAAGACCGATGAAGATAATTTATGACTCTTAAATATCTTATTGACATGTATTAAAATTCTCAACTAGTTCTCTTAGTATTACATTATATCCAAAATGTATCTGTAATGTTTGATGTTATTTTATATATTTGCACAATACTTATATGATAAAAATATACCCAAATATATATATAAGAATATCATCACTTTAGTTTAATTGCACACAGATTTACTGTATATTCTGATGTTTGCGTCTGCTTATAGCTAAAATAAACCTGTTAGCTTATAAATTTAGAACTTCTATCTGCCTTGCAAGGGAAGAATAGTCTCTCGGTGAGCCTAGTAACATTGATTTGTGATTAATCATTTTACTTAATGATTTATCTATGATCACAGTACAACAAAAATGTCATGTTTACTTAGTGGTATTGACTCCTTTTATTTCATGTGCATTCAGAAAATTGCCTTGTCATCGGTGTATACTCTGAGTATGTCTAAATAAGATGGTTATTTAGAGATTTCTTTCCGGCCGGGCACGGTGGCTCAGCCTGTAATCCCAGCACTTTGAGAGGCTTAGGCGAGAGAATTGCCTGAGCCCACGGGTTTGAGACCAGCCTGGGCAACTTGGTGAGACCTCGTCCCTACAGTAAATCACAAAAACTAGCTAGACATGGTGGTGTGTGTCTGTAGTTCCAGCTACTTGGAAGGCTGAGGCAGAAGGATTGCCTAAGTCCAGCAGGTGGAGGCTGTGGTGGCCATGAGCGTGCCATTGCACTCCAGCCTGGGTGACAAGAGTGACTCCAACTCAAAAAAAAAAAAACCAAAAAAAACCAGATTTATTTCCACTGGGAGTATGACAATTTAAAAACCTCCTAAGAAAATTTAGATTGAGTAAATACTTAATTATATCATTTAAAAACCACCACTTGTAGCAAAACAGTTCAACATCTTGCTTTTTCTTAATTTCTGAAAGAAATGCTTCTCAATTACAACTTTCAAATTTTTCATCTACCGTTTCCCATGTTAATACATACATTTCTTAGAATTTTAATGTTTTTCTCATTTTAAATTATCAATTCTATCTGATATCTGATTTTTTGTTTGCAATTTTTTAAGTAAAAATTTTGTATTCATATAAAACACATAAAGGAACATTGAGTAAACACAGAGGACACTTGATTCCCTAGCATTTCCCATTGGATGGAGATAATGCCATCCTTGTCTACATACCTCTGAAAGAAAACAGTATAAATGTCGATAACCTAGTTTATATGTGTATTCTTTGGTTCAGGATTGTATGTAGTTAGTTGATTTGAGCTATAATAAACTCAAATGAAACCAAAGGGATGTAACTTGCAAAATCCATATTCCGTGACACTCAACAGGACAAACAACTCAATTTCCTTATCCAAAAATTCCAAAGGAAACAAGAAGATGGAGGGGGAAAACTATCAGTTAAAAGGCACCTGAGAAATATATTAACTCATTTCAATGTACAGGCCTTATTTGAGTCATGATTCAAGCAAATTGTGGGGGGGGGGTGTTAACTCTGACTAGATATTCAGTGATCTTAATTAAATGTTAAAGAATCATTAATTTTTCCTGGTGTGGTATTGTGGTTATCTTTAATTTTAAAAAGATTTTATATCTTAGAGATATATATTGAAATATTTATGGATGAAATTATATAGTGTCTAGAATTTCCTTCAAAATAATACAGGTAGGGTAAAGTGTGTGAGGCAAAGATGAAAGAAGATTGGTATGAATGGACAATTGTTGAAGCTGCATGGTAGGTACCTGGGAGTTAATGATAATCTCCTCTTGACTTTGAAATATGTTTGATTTTTTAAAATTAAGTTTAAAAGTATGAGGACAAAATAAAGCCATTTTCAGAATCAAAAGCAGAGATTTCTACTAACAGACTCTCACTAAATAAATTTCTAAATGATGTGGTTCAGGAAGAAGAAAAATAATTCCAGAAGGAGATCTGACTTTCAAGAAGGAAAGACAATTGCACTTAAGATCTGTGTATTTCACTGTGTCAATTATACTCCAATTTTAATAAATAGAAAACAAAGGAATAGTAAGGCCACCCCAAAAGGAAAACATATGAGTAAATCTACAGCATAAGCAGTATACAATAATAGTAATACCTACATTGTGTGGTAAAAAAAAAAAAGCAAGAACTGAAATAGATTAAAAATAAAAGTAGGAACAATAGTACGGAGGAACCAGAACTTGGCAAAATTGTTTAGCAGTATCCACTACAAGTGAACATATGCATCCTTTAATAGCCAGCAATTCCACTCCCAGATATATACCCAATTGAAAGGTGTATGTTTGCCAAAAGACATACTAGAATATTTATAGCAACCGTATATTATCCTGAGACTGGAAACTACCCAAAGACCAACAGGTGAATGGCTAAATTAATCAGGGCGTAGTCACACAATGGAATATAATGCAATCTTGATCATGAATGATCTACACTTGCACTCAACAATATGGATGTACCTCACAAATGTAATGTTGGGCAAAATAAACCAAATGCAAAGGAGTTCATGCTACATGGTGTGAAAAAAGGAGGGGGGACTAATTTGTGTTACTAGAACTAGGATAGTGGTTATCCTTATGAAACTGGAGTGCTTGTAATAACTAGAAGTGTATTTGAGGTGGCCTTCTGGAGTATTGGTAATTTCTTGCTTCTTGAGATGGCTGTTGGTGTTGATTAATTAACTAATGTGTTCAGCTTGCAGAAAGTCATCTGTACGCTAATGTGCAATAGTCTGTATGTATGTTATCTTTCAATAAAATGCTTTAAAATGAGCATTTAAACCAGCAGGGGATGAGTGGAGTCAAAATATTCTAAGGACCCATACAAGGTTTTTAATTATATTAAATTTTAATTTTACTTCAATAGAATTTCAAATTTTAATTTTAAATTAAATTTGAATTTCAAGAAGGACTACTGAAAATAAAAATAGAGGCTATAACTTCTAAATTTGCAAAGGTAAAAAATGGAACAAGAAAAAAGAAACTTTCATCCAAGAGCCAAGAAAAAAATGGTACCAATAGAATGCACAAAATGGGTGAAATAAATTGAAATATATTTCTTAAAATTACAATAAATGTAAAACAAATAATGTTAAAAGACAAGATTTATACAAGTAGGTTAAGAAAAAAAAAAGCTGGCGGGCATGGTGACTCATGCCTGTAATCCCAGCACTTAGGAAGGCGGATTGCTTGAGCCCAGGAGTTCGAGACCAACTTGGGCAACATAATGAAGCCTCATCTCTACAAAAATAAAAAAATTCACTCGGGAAGGTAGCGCCAGCCTGTAGTCCCAGCTACTCAGAATGCTGAGGTGGGAGAATCGTCTGAGTCCAGGAGGTCGAGGCTGCATGAGCTGTGATCGCCGTGAGCATGCCACTGCACTCCAGTGTGGGTGAAAGAAAGTTAATGCACATTACAGCAGACACATCTAAAACTGAGAACCTATAAAGGTAGAATGGGAAAAGATATATCAGGCAAATAATAACCAAAAGAAAAGTGGTATAGCTGCATTCGTATCAAACAGAATAGACCTGGAGGCAAAAAGCTTTACTCGAAGTCACTGGTGGCTCACGCCTGTAATCCCAGCACTTTGGGTGGCCAAGACGAGGGGATTGCCTGAGCCCAGAGGTTTGAGATCAGCCTGGCTGACATGGTGAGACCTCCTCTCTACAATAAGTAAAAAAAAATAAATTAGCCAGGATGGCGCACGCCTGTAGTTCCAGCTACTTGGAAGGCTAAAGCAGAAGAATCACCTGAGCCCAGCTGGTTGAAGCTGTGGTATCTGAGCATGCCACTGCACTCCAGCCTGGGCAACAACAGAGTGAGACTCTGACTCAAAACACCAACAGCATTACTGGAAGTAAAGAAGGTTGTTACTCTGTTCAAGTCACTGGAAGAACACCGCAATTCTAGGCTTGAATATGCCTAACAACATAGTTTCAAAAATATGTAGGGCAAAATTTGCAGAACTGCAAGAAGAAATTGACAAATCCACATCATAGTGGAAGTTTTAAACACTATTCCCTATTTTTTAGGTTAGGCAGATAAAAAGTCAATAAGAATATAAATCTAAACAACACAATTACCAAGCCTAACCTAATGGGATATGTAGAAACCATGCCCAGTTATCACAGAATCTCAGCAAGCCCACACAGCATTTTTATAAAATTTAGCCACATACCAGGTCTTAAAACATGTCTAAAACAATTTTTAAAAATCTTCTTCAGGCCAAGTGCAGTGGCTCACGTCTGTAATCCCAATGTTTAAGAGGTTGAGGCAGGAAGATGGCTTGAGACCAGGAATTGTAGACCAGCCTGGACAACATAACAAGACCCCTCTACAAAAAAATAAAATTAGCCAGGTGTGGTGGCACTGCCTGTAGTTCCAGTTACTTGTGAGACTGAGACAGGAGAATCACCTGAACCCAGAAATTCAAGTCTAGTCAGCTATGATGCACTGCAGTCAAGCTTGAGCCAGACCCCGTCTCTATGCATGAATGGATGGATGAATAAACTCTTCAGAGCACATTCCATGACCACAATGCAGATAAATCAGAAGTTAAAAACACAATAATTGGAAAAAACTCCATACCTGTGGAAGCTTGAAGATGCACTCCTAAATAACTCATGGGTCAGTGAAGATGTAACAAATTTAAAAATACAGCTGAATAAAAATGCATCCAAACTCATGGTATGCAGCTAAATATCCTGTGAAATTTATAGCCTTTAAAACACTTATATTTTTTAAAGGATTAAAAGTAATTTAGCAATTGTACAAGTAAGAATTCAGAGACAGAACAAAAGAATAAAACTAAAGAAAATAGGTAATAGATGGGAGCAGAAATGAGTGAACCAGAAAACACTAGATAAAGTCACCTTTTACATCACTCTGACTCTTCTTTAACTCACACTGCATCCATTCTATCAGCAAATCCTGTTGGCTCTACCTGCAGAAATTGTTCAGAGTCTGACCACATTTTAGCACTGCCGTTGTCACCACTGTGGTCCAGGCCACCATTACATCACTTGCCTTTAGATTGTGTTGCATGTCTGATACCTGCAAAAGCAAAGTGTAAAGAAAGGATGAATGGGGGAGGAACAGTTTCACATTGTGGTGCAGCTCTGAAAGAATTATTAGCCAGACAAAGGGAGCTCTAGTGCAAAGATTGCCCACGTGCAGATTGTCCATTGCTGGCCAGAAATGGCACGCCTTTGTACCACCATCACACTCATAGACAGAACTGCCTGGGAAACACGTGTCTTCAGCTCAAAAACTGAGCAGACCCTAAAGGAACATGCAACTGGAGGCTGTCAGATATGCACTTCTTGAGGTAGGTTCTCTCCTGAAAGGAGATCTGAAAGGTGCACCTCCATGTCTATCATAGTAGTCATTTTTCTTTGATATAGTCACATGAGATTCAGGACACATAGTACAAGGTTCATCAAATTATAACCTGTGGGCCAAATCTGGCCTGCTGCCTGTTTTTGCAAATAAAATATTGTGGGAACACAGTCATTTCCAATCATTTATTGTCAATGGCTGCTTTTGTGCTATAAGAACTAAGTTAAGTAGTTGTGACAAAGACCACATGGCCCACAAAATTGAAATATCTCCCCTTTACATAAAAGATGTGTAAGGCACTAATGTGTAAAGCACTGTAGAATCTGTGGAGGTGTACAAGTTAGCCATTTTTGGGAAGAGTAAATTATATGCACAAATTCTTAATGATATTAGAACTGTCTTATAATTTCTATTCCTCTTACTGCATGTAAGCCCTTTGCTTGTATAGAAGGAGGGATTTGAGAAAAGTAGTTCTATGTTCTGGTTTTAGGTTTAAGGTTTTTGAAAAATTATTTTTATAGATTTAAGGGTTACAAGTGCAGATTTGTTGCATGTATATATGCATAATGGAGAAGCTTGAGCTTGAATTTTAAGATTTATTGTGGCTCTATGGAGAATGTATTATGAGAAGGCAAGAATAAAAGTAGGAGACCTGTAAGGAAGCCAATGGCATAGTCTAAGCAAGAAATAATGGTAGTTTGGACTAGGATGATAGTAGTAGAAATGGAAAGATGACCTGTATTGTATGAAAATCATGAAGAGTGTGTGTGTGTGTGTGTGTGTGTGTGTGTGTGTGTGTGTGTGTGTGTGTCAAAGCAATGAAAACAGTGTGGCGATTCCTAAAAGATCTAAAAAATCAACCTTCCATACGACCCCGCAGTACCCCTACTAGGAATACACCTGGAGGAACTCAAATCACTCTATGAAAAAGATACCTGCACATGTATGTTGGTTCCTGCAAGAACATGGAACCAACCGTGCTGCCCATCAAAAGAGGACTGAATTTTTAAAAAATGTGGTACATATACACAATGGAATATTATGCACCCATAAAAGACAAAATCATGAATTTCACAGCAATCTGGATGAACTTAGAGTCTATAATGCTGAGCAATGTATCACAGAAACATAGAACTGAGTATCACATATTCTCACTCATAAGTGGACCTTGTACAATTATCATTATAAGGAAAGGATTGGCAGTAGTGGGAAACTGCTGGCAGGGTGGGAGGGTGGTGTTTGCGGGATTGGCAGTAGTGGGAATCTGCTGGGGTGGCACACCTCATCAACAAGGGTACCTGCATAATGGACATTTGTATACTTAACCCTGAATTGTACCCCACATCTTTAAAATAAAAAAATTAAAAGGAAAAAAAAATATTCTAGTAGCCAAGATTCAAAAGGCCAAGAAAAGGAGAAACTCATATGGGTGAATCTGGCATTTGGGGCAACTTCTCCTTTAAGGCCTCTCTTGATTCCAGAAGAGACAGCTGAATGAATGAAAATCCAAGCAGTGCTTTGATAACTTCACAGGGCAAGGAGGTACAAAATCTGCAGTCCAGAGCTCACTAAGGAGAAAAAGACCTGGCAATACCCCCTGCCACCAGCTCTTGTTTGGGACTTCAAAAGGCTACATCCTAGGAATAATGAGAAGCCAGAAATAGATTGACCTTTGCAGAAATTAAAGCCTAGTTTCTGTTCATCTCACCCATTGAAATTGGATCAAGATAATTCTAGATTGCTGGGCACCCTAGCCTACTTGCAAGCAGGTTCTCTGAGTAAGACACCTTCACTCTAGGCCTCAAATTATCTCATGCATTGTACATAGACACTGTTCATCATGTACTCAAAAATAACCATGTACAAGAGAAAACAAAAAACAAGAAAAGCAACAGACATTTGAAATAGGCTCACAAGCACTACACATACAGTAAGTTCCCTACATACAAACCTTCAAGTTGCAAACTTTCAAAGATGTAAACATGTTTGCATTATTTGAGGAGGCACTGTTAGTTTTTGAGGCACAGGACCCAAATGTAGAATAGTACACAAAGGTTGTAGCAGCCATTCAGAATGTAATCCAGTGCTACCATGTCATTTATCATGAGAAAAAAAAGAGATACCACCCAGACATCACTGAATTGTTTTTTCAAGAGGGTAGACAGAATTGAATCCAGCAAGGAACCGGATCTTGTACCATCAGTGTCAGGCATGAGTGAAATTGCAGGTTGCCCTCCATCTCCTATTACTGATGATCCTTCAGCTCTACCGTCTCTCACCTCTTCTCTCTCTAGTCAGTACCTCTTCTTGCCTGTTCACTTGATGCCAGCCCCTGTGTGCCAGCTGTTGTACTGTACTATTGTACTTTTCAAGGTACTGTACTGTAAGATTTAAAATATTTTCTTTATTTTTGTGGTTTTTTAAATGTTGTTTGTGTGAAAAGCATTATAAACTGATTAAAGTACAGTACTATATAGCTGATTGTGTTAGTTGGATACCTAAGCTAACTTTGTTGGATTTACGAACAAATTGGACTTAAGAACACACTCTTGGAATAGAACTAATTTGTATGAAGGGGACTTACTGTAATACAGTCATCAGACATGTACTTAACATAACTCTTGGGCCAGGCGCAGTGGCTCATGCCTGTAATCCCATCACTTTGGAAGGCCAAGATAGGAGGATCAAGGGATCCTTGAGGCCAGGAGTTTGACCAGCCTGGACAACAAAGTGAGACCCCATCACTGCAAAAAATAAATTAAAAAAATTAACCAGGCATGGTGACACACACCTGTAGTCCCAGTGACTTGGGAGGCTGAGGTAGAAGGATTGCTTAAGCCTAAGAGTTCAAGGCTGCAGTGAGCAAAGATTATGACACTGCATTTCAGCCTGGGTGACAGAATGAGACCCTGTCTCTTAAAAAATAATAATAATAATTAAATAACTATTAATATGCTTAAGTAGATAGCAAGATTGAAAGTTGAGGGAAAAGACTAGAATATGAGTAAGAGACTTAAACAAAAATGGCTTCACAAAAGAAGAAATGGCCAATAAGCTTATGAAAAGGTGCTCAACCTCATTTGTAATTAGAAATATGGAAAACATTTCATCCACCGGCTTCAGAATGCACATTCTTTTCATTTGCACATGGAATACTTTCTATGATAGAACATATATTAGTCTACAAAACAAGTTTCATCAAATTTTTGAAAATCATACCAAGTACAGGTATATCTCATTTTATTGAACTTCATGTTGCTGTGCTTCACAGATGTTGCAATTTTTACAGATTGAAGGTTTGTGGCAACCCTATATTGAGCAAGTCTGTTGGACCCATTTTTCAAAAGCATGTGCTCCCTTTGTGTCTCTGTCACATTTTGGTAATTCTCACAATACTTAAACGTTTTCATTATTATTATATCTGTCGTGGTGAGCTGTGATTAGTGATTTTTTTTTTTAGTTGGAGTCTCACTCTGTAGCCCAGACTGGAGTGCAGTGGCACGCTCCCGGCTACTGCAGCCTCGACCTGCTGGGCTCCAGTGATCCTTCCGCCTCAGCCTTCCAAGTAGCCGGAACTACAGGTGTGCGCTACCATGCCTGGGTAATTTTTGATGTATTGTAGAGACGAGGTCTTGCCAAGTTGCTCAGGAGGGTCTCAAACCCACGGGCTCAGGCAATACACTCGCCTCGGCCTCCCAAAGTGCTGGGATTACAGGCTGAGCCACCAAACCCAGCCGATTAGTGATCTTTGATGCTACTATATTGTAATGGTTTTGAGATGTCATGTGCGTGTTCTGACTGTTCTGAATGATCCAACTGATCATTCCCCCATCTCTCTCTACTTCTCCTCAGCTCTATGGAGGGTGGCAGTGGAGATCCAGTTGGGGACAGAGAAACTGGTGGTAGGAAAGAATTAGAAGGCTGTGCCAATAATTCAGGGGAGAGGCAATGAGTGCCTGAATTTGATTGTTGGTAGTAGGAATTAGGAAGGCATGGATTGATCTGGAAAATACTCCTGACAGAGAATCACTAGTTTGTAGCGGTAGATTGAGGCAGGCTCCAGAGAGTGAGTCAAGTACAATTCAGTACATACAGACAGTGATGTTTCCCCAGATTTGAGGCCCAATAAAGCAGGTCAAGAGGGTCAGAGTTTCCTGGGTTCTAGGTATAACATGGCTAACCTTAGAGTCCATGCTGGCCCCAAGGCAAGTGAAGGCTAGAGGGAGGGCGGAGGAGAGGAAAGAAGGAAGGCAAGGTTTGACTCTCTGGAAGCTGGGGAAATCACTTCCTCTTTGGTCTCAATTTGCTTGTCTGAAAAGGGAAGATGGCATTAGATGATCCTTAAGTGTCCTCCAGAGGCCAGTATTCTAAAACCTGTATTGATAGTAGTAGATACCAATAAGGTATAATCAAGGAACCTTCTGAAATTAAGTTACCAGCCCTATCTTTTTTCTCAAAATCTATCTTCATTTATAGCTGCTTTCTTTCCCTCTGTATGCTTGTGATCAACTCTCTCCAAAGAAAGTTTTCTATCGCAATAAATTTATAGATGCTAAATTTGGTAAGGCGAAGGGAGGACAAAGGAGAATGTGTAAAGTGTTTAAAGATTATTAAAATATTTTGCTGCCCAAGAAGCTGCTACAGTGACTAAATACAAAGGGAAAACAATACAATACCACAAGGAGTTACCACAGCAAAAGTGATTAGCATCAGCTTAAAGCTTTCAGGTCTTCACTTCTTGCTGATTCTAAACAGAATAAATCCGTAAATGATAATAGTGCATAGTGCTCAATTTAAGTTACTCACAGCAAGGGCCACTTTTCAGAGCCTGTCAGACATCATGGGGCTGTGTTCAACTGCACTTTGAGTGTGCCAGACAGAAACAGTTGTACTTTAGGCCAGTTTACCAGTATATCTTTTTGATGCATACAGTTAGTTGACTTAAATAATTTTATTACACATAAAATGTGTGCAAACGAAAGTTCTCTAAAAAGCAATTTAGAGGCAAGAGACTTTATTCCAATGAAGTTTACAAACCAGGGAGATACACCCTTTGGTGGAAAATGCAGTTCTATTCCACAGAACAAAGGGAAGGTTTCAGTTTTATAGCAAAATTTCCTGCCTGGGTTCCTGAACAGGTTCATTTATGCAAATGAAGGATTCAAACTCAGTTCCAGTTTGTTGATGCATCTGACCCCTGATTGTTCAACACAGCTGAATCCTGATTGATTGAGATGGTGAGCTCTGATTAGTTGATTCAGGTGACCTCTGGAAGTTCCCAAGTTGAACAGAGATGGGTTTGGGGTGGAACTTAGAGTACATGTGTGACAAGTCAGCAAATGGCCACTTGGCTCTATTTTTAAGTTAGGCCTAATTGGCCTTTTGAGATTCCATCTCGAAAGATTGACTCAGGTTCTTATTTGATGCATACTTTTCTACATATACAGCTCTGCTGGAAAAGGGAGACGATCCCCACAGCAAGTGCAACTGTTTGGACTCTGTCAGAAGCCAGAGTAGAGAAAACACAGACCAAGAAAGTGGAAAAGCTGAAACAAATATTACTTCAGCAGCAAGTGGGCCACAAAAAGCCTCTTTCTCTGACAATTTTGCATGTCTCAACACAGTCCTGTCAAAATTGTCTAGTGGACATCCAGAGAAAAGGAAAAAAGCTGCGAATCAAACTGTGTCATGGAGGCAGGGCAGGGAAAGTGTGAAGAAGAATGTGTCTCTGTGGCCTCTAATCATTTCAACAGATAACCTGGCAACTTGAGCACTAGGTGACAGCATTGTCATCCAATGCCCTTCCAGCAAAATTAGGTTTGTAATACATCATGGTGTATTATATCTCTTACTCCGGTATTTTTCTGAACAGAGTCTACGAACCACCTCCATCAGTATCAGGGACTGAGGGAAGCTTTTTTCAAACATGGGTTCACCGATTCCCACATTCTACTCCAGACCAACAGAATTAGAATCTTTCGGGGTGAGTCCTAGGCATATGCATTTTAATAAGCTTATGGTTGATTTGAATGTATACTAAAGTTTGAGAACTACTGCTTCACAAGAAGTCCTTGAGGTGTACATCATGTCATGTGTAGTGCTTCTTGACACGGTAGTACTTAGTGAATTCAAAATATTCTAATAAATGATTGGCTTTTACATTATTTGCTCAAAGCCAAGTATTTAGTTTTCTTTTCCTTCTTAGTTCTGCAACATCTGTGAGCAATATCAGATTGATAGACTGAAAACTGGACAGAGAGAGCATTACCTCCTTCACAGAAAACTGAGACTATAGCTTCAACTCCCTCAACTTCCTTCTTGCCTTGTGCCTGTTCTTACCGGGAAGACATTCAGTCTATTGCCCTTATGATGTTAATTGCAGGTTTTTCAGAGTTGTCCTTTAACAAACTAAGGAAATTCTCATCTATTCCTTGATTTCTAAGAGGTTTTTTTTTTTTTTTTTAATCAGGAGTAGAGGTTGCACTTTGTCAGATGCTTTTTCTACATCTATTGAGATAACCAAATGGTTTTTCTTTTTTAGTCTGTTAATTTCAAATGATTTTTGAGTGCTTAAATTTTGTGCTTCAGCAACTTATGGAAGATTCCAAAAGTTTGTACCAGATATTCTCAGCCAGAGATAATGGCCTAGTTTGGGACATTATCTATTTGTTGAGATCATCTCAAAAGTTAAGATTTTTTTGTTTTGTTGATTTTTTTAAAAAAGAGTAACATATCGTATTAATAGAGTGAAAAACTAATATGATTTGGGCAGTAAAAAAACACAAATGCTTTGCGCAAATTCACTATATAGTTGCATCATGTAATATGTTTCCATTGTATTTCTATTTTGTTAACTCTATTTAAAGAGTGTTTTTTTTTTTTTTTTTTTGAGTTGGAGTCTCACTCTGTCGCCTAGACTGGAGTGCAGTGGCTCCGGCGAGCCTTCCGCCTCAGCCTTCCAAGTAGCTGGAACTACAGACGTGTGCTACCACGCCCGGCTCATTTTTGATTTATTGTAGAGATGAGGTCTTGCCAAGTTGCCCAGGCGGGTCTCGAACCAGCGGGCTCAGGCAATCCACTCACCTCAGCCTCCCAAAGGCGCGGGATTACAGGCTGAGCCACCAAGCCCGGCTAAGAGTGATATTTTCATGCCCCGTTTTCTGTTAGTTTTACTTGTCTGCACCATAGGAGGCAGGCAATCTTAGGACCAAATGAAATTATCTCTCAGTAAATTACTTTTAACTCCCTTGCTGAATACTAAGTACCATTCCCATTTACCATCCTAGTATCTATCGAGATAACATGCAATTTATTTATTTGCTTTAACCCATGCTTCATAGGTGACATCCAGTTCGTCTTAGCCTAAGAGGTGATACGGTGATAGACACATCAGACTGGCTGCTCTTGGAAAGTTTACTTTGATTATATAGTAAGTGTCCTGCTGTACAGTAGCTGATGCCAGTTTGCTCACTCTGTTTAATGTCCCTTCTTTGTCATGGTCAATTGGGCCTTAATTTTAGGCTAGCTGTGGAAAGGGTTGTAGAGTAGTTCTTTCCACTGAAATATAATACATTGGTGAGCTTTTTTTTTTTTAATTTCCTGACTTGCTTGACTTATTTTCCATTTCTTTCCTTGAGTATCCTGTTTGTTCAATGTATGCACTAAGGGAAGGAAGTTTGGCAATAACTTTCTATAAATACCCAAAATTATCTGACTATGAAAATCACTTTCAAATTTTTTAATTGTTTGCATTTTTATTGTTTGTTAGAAACGTCCCAGAACACTTAGTAGTAAAGAGAGAAGAAAGAAGAGTTACATTTTTCCAATTTAGGATTTTTTCTTTTTGATGGGGTAGAAATGGTAAGTCATAAGGGTAGATGGGCAGAAGGAAGACAGAATATAGTTCTAATACTGAACGGATAATAAGCACATTGGTATTGTATATTTAGGTAACTTAAAATTCTCTATTATAGACTTCATTTTATTCTTCAGGGAATTCTTAAAGGAAAAGTAATGTGGGATGAGAAGATTCAAAAAGTACCCAGGAAACAGTCAGAGATGGTCTGAAGGTGGAGGGGGGGGTGTGAACCTGTTTTATTTTGGTGAGGGAGATTTGGAGGTGAAGTAGGAGGCAAAGAATTGCTGGCAGCAGTTCTAAACAGATGTCATCACCTGTAATTAATATTTTCCTTCTCTCCAGTGTCCGTCAGGTATTGCAGAGTAACAACCAAGTACAAAATCTCAGTGAGACACAGCAATAAGCCCTTCCTTCCTTCCTTCCTTCCTTCCTTCCTTCCTTCCTTCCTTCCTTCCTTCCTTCCTTCCTTCCTTCCCTCCTTTCTTTTGAGTTGGGGTTCTCACTGTCATCCAAGCTAGAGTGCAATGGCATGATCTCGGCTCACTACAGCCTCGACCCCCTGGGCTCAGAACATCCTTCAGCTTCAGCCTCCCAAGTAGCTGGAACTAT
Source organism: Cephalopachus bancanus (assembly GCA_027257055.1). Classification (NCBI taxonomy): domain Eukaryota; kingdom Metazoa; phylum Chordata; class Mammalia; order Primates; family Tarsiidae; genus Cephalopachus; species Cephalopachus bancanus. The sequence goes on along the minus strand of JAPVLO010001283.1, from coordinate 46,450 downwards.
AGGTATGCACCACCATGCCAGCTAATTTTTTGGTTTTTGTAGAGATGGAGGTCTCGCTGTGTTGCCTAGGCTGATTTTGAACTCTTGAGTTCAAGCAATCCTCCTGCCTCGGCCTCCCAAAGTGCTGCGATTACAAGCATGAGCCACCACACTTGGCTTAGCACTTCTTTCTTTCTTTCTTTCTTTTTTTTTTGAGTTGGAGTCTCACTTTGTCGCCCAGGCTGGAGTGCAGTGGCCGTTCCCGGCCACCGCAGCCTCGACCTAATGGGTTCCGGCGATCCTTCCGCCTCAGCCTTCCAAGTAGCTGGAACTACAGGCGTGCGCTACCACACCCAGCTAATTTTTTAATTTATTGTAAAGATGAGGTCTCACCAAGTTGCCCAGGCGGGTCTCGAACCCGCGGACTCAGGCAATCCACTCACCTGAGCCTCCCAAAGCGCAGGATTACAGGCTGAGCCACCGAGCCTGGCAGCACTTATTTCTTATACATTAGTTGGCAACTGTCTGATCAAGGCAACTTGGCTGTGCAGCTACATTCAAGCTGTGGGTCTGTTTGGGGTTGGCTCATCACTGCTGGTTAGTTCTGATATGCTCCAGGTGTGTTTGTTCTGGGCCTCAGGATGAAGTTGCACTGGCTACCTGGGGGAAGCCCTTCTCCTGGCCATGACAGAGGCACAGAGCCAAGTAGGTAAAGAATCTGTTTAGACATTTCTCAAAAGACAACATACAATATACAAATCATAAATACATGAAAATTTTTCAACATCATTAGTCACTAGGGAAATGCAAATCAAAACCATAATGAGATACCACTTCACACATACTAAGATAACTATAATAAACGTTAGATAATAAGTGTTGATGAGAATATAGATAAATCATACACTACTGTGGAAATGTAAAATGGTGCAGCCACTTTAAAAAACAGTTTGGCAAATTCTTCAAATGGTTTAACACAGAGTTATCATATGGCCCAACAATTCCACTCCTAGATACATACACAAGATATTTGGAAACATATGTCCACACAAAAACTTGTACACAAATGTTTATAGTTCATTATTCATGATAGCTGTGAAAATATGGAAACAACCCAAATGTATATCATCTGATTAAGGGATAAATAAAATGTGGAATATCTATATAGTGAAATATTGTTTAGCCACAAAAAAGTAATGAAGTACTGATTCATGATACAAAATGGAAGAAAGCAGACTATTGGTGGCCAGGGCCTGGGGAGGAGGCGTGGGGAGAATGAGAAGTGACTGCTAATGAGCATGGGGGGATTATGTTTGGGGTGTTGAAAACATTCTAAAATTGATAGTGGTAATCATTGTACAACACTGTTTTACTAAAAACAACTGCATTATATACTTTGCATGGGTGGATTGTATATTATGTGAATTGTATCTCAATAAAGTATATATACATACAGAAACATGCACTGACTCTTAAAGTCTAGTCTTGAAACTAGCACACTGACATTTCTACCTATATTCCAATGGTGAAAGTAAGTCACATGGCAGAATGTAAATTTTATTTATTTATTTATTTATTTATTTATTTATTTATTTGAGTTGGAGTCTCACTCCATCGCCCAGACTGGAGTGCAGTGGCTGCTCCCGGCCACCACACCCTTGACCTGCTGGGACTCCGGCAATCCTTCCGCCTCAGCCTTCCAAGTAGCTGGAACTACAGGCGCACACTACCATACCTGGCTAATTTTTGATTTTTTTATGTAGAGATGAGGTCTCGCCAAGTTGCCCAGGCAATTTAAAGAATGGGAAAGTACACTTGGCTTTTTATCTAGAAGGAACTAGAAAGTTACATGGCAAAGGACATGGATGCAAGGTAGGGTGAAGAACTGATGTGATTAATCTTCCACAACATACTAATCTTTTCTCTTTTTCCCCTTCTTCGTATTCTAGGCTTTGTTCAAAGACTTCATTCAAAAACTACAAACTTTTTTTTAGAGATACGGCTTTCCTCTGTCGCCCAGGCTGGAGTGCAGTGGTGCAATCATAGTTCACTGTAACCTCGAACTCTTGGGTTAAAGCAATTCTCCTGCCTCAGCCTCCCAAGTAGCTGGGACTACAGGCAGGAGACACTGCACCAGACTTGTTTTAAGCTAATGAATTGTACATACCTTCCTATCTGGTAACTGTACTGCTAGAAGTTTATCCTAATGCAGTTGGATATGAGCCTGTGGGCTCCTCTTGATTTGCTGGGCAGGATGCCTCTATCTTTCGTACTTTGGAAATTCCTCCCTCCTCTAGAAGAACTGTACTGCCTCAGCTCAATTGTCAGAAGAAATTGGCTTCAGTTATCCTGTCTTTTTTTCCCCTGGCATTTGTTATTCTCTGATATCACTAGTCTCACTTCCCATTTCACATTCTGAGATCCTGGAGTTGGGGAGGCCCTTCTGAGATCATCTCCCAACCAGGCAGGTGTCTGGTGAAAAGTCGAGCCAATTATTCCTTTTGCAATATGGGATTAAATCAGACTTGTATTCTCTCTTCATCTTTGACCCCCTCATTCCACCCCAGACTGTCACTTTTTGTAGGACAGGCTGTATTCTTTTCACTATATTTAATTTTGAACCCCCCCCGTAAAAACACTGCCCCAAACTGGCCCATCTCAAACAGTTATAAAAAGTATCCTCTTTTCCCAAGGCGTCATTAGATTTAGACTTATTTCTGGCAGTTCTTATTCCCCAATGCCAGGCATATCTAGGAGTTGCTACCTTGCTAGAAAAGCCCTGATACTATGGCCTCATCCCTGTTCATATTACTGCCTGGAGAGACTTTCCTAAAACATAGACTTCCTCTGCTCAAAAGCCTTCAGTAACCCCCTATAGCCAACAGAATGAAGATTAAACTTCTTACCTAGGCGGTCAGGCCACCCCAGAGTTGTATCACATGACAGTGTCATTTCCCAAATGCTGTTCCACCCTCAACTTTGCTCTTCTTTTCCCCTAAACATGCTGTTTTAATTGCCAGAATTTCTCTGCTCACCTTTTCCAGTTTAAATTCTATTTATCTTCCAAGGTTCAAAAAACTGTAACCTCTTCTCCCTCGATCCCTCCATTATAAAACTAACCACTCTCCTCCTCAATACCTTCCAATGACATTATTTAGCAACCATGGTGGCACTTGCCTAACATCTTTCTAGCTACTGTCTGCTGCTGAAGGGCAGGAACTGGGTCTGGGCCGTGCCGGTAGCCTCCAGAGTCTTCAGAACTGCGTCACAGACCAATGGGTTCTCCATTTTGGGTCTGGCAAGCATCTGCATGATCTGGCTCTTGTCTGCTATCTTACCCTTATTTCTAGCCACGATCCTCCTTTCTGCAGCTACACTGGCCTTCTGTCAATTTTTCTAATGTGCCAAGTGCTTTCCTACCTTGGGACTGTTGCCCACTTTGCCCTCTATGCCCGGAATGCTTTCCCATTCATTTGCCATCTCCTTAATTACTACTCATCCTTCTCATCTCTGTTTAAAACATCATGTCTCAAGGAAGCCTGCCTTGACCTCTCAGGGAAAAACTGCTTAGTTATCAGCCAGCCACATATCTTATCAGCTTGAAAGGGTAAATGAGGGAAGTGGAGGACTCATACTCACCTTCTCCCTCCACTGTCATGACTAGAAAACCCACGCTATTTGCCTGCCCTGAGAGCTATAAGGAGAATAACACAAGGCCTGCTCTTTCTCCAGGATTCCCTGCCCTTCCCAGCTTATTCCCTTGTCGCTTGAGGCATAAGGTATTTTTAAGACTCTCCAAAGCTCCCTGATTATCATTCAGAAGAGTAGCAAAACGTGTCAGAAAGAATGGCCATGTCATGTGCAACTTAAAACTTGATTTGTTATTGTGAGGCCTTTTGTCTTGTTTTGTTTTATATGAGACAGCTCTTGCTCTGTCGCCCAGGCTGGAGTGCAGTGGTGCAATCATAACTCATCACAGTCTTGAGCTCCTGGGCTCAAGCAATCTTCCTGCCTCACCTCCCAAATTGGTGGGATGGGAGGTGTGAGGCACTGTGCTTGGGCAAGGTCTCCTGTATTGAAATCTTTTGATGTTTTGATTCTCAGTGGTTAGGGATTTGAGATCAGAACTAGGTAATATGAGTGAGGAATAAAGTTATAGAAACTCAGATGGAGGGATGGAGGGCAGAGAAGATAGCACATATGGGAGCAAGACCTGTACTGAGGAAGATTAGGGAAGAACGATGACATTCTAGTTTTGTTGGTTTGGGAAGGGTATTCCATTACATTCGACAGCTTCAAAGTTGTGAACGTTGCCTAAAATTAGCCTTTTAAGCAGAGGTTACAAATTGGTGGTTGCAGACAGAATCTGGTCCTCACACTTGTTTTAGTTCACCAACACAGTGTTGATAAAACATTTGAACTAGTAGCCAACATTTAAAGACTGGAAGATTTAATATAAAATTTTTCATTTCTGGTTTTTCTTGAAAAAACAGAAAATTCTGGCAGCCCAGCCCCACATTCCCATCCAGCAAAACAGTCAGCTGGAACTGAGTACGGGCAGTCCATCGCTTTTGAACAAGACATATTTTTTCCCGGTTTTTCATAGTCCCTATCCGGTTTGTTTCCCTCATGGATGTTACCTGTCTGGCTCTGTGGGCATTTGAATTTGAAGCCCTTGGCATTTAAAAAAGTTGTTTTGTGGGAAATATCAAACATATACAAAACAAAAGTTGAGAGAATGGTAAGATGAGTCCCCATGCAAGCATCACCCAGTTTCGACAATTGTCATTTATAGCCAATCTTCAATATTCTCACCCATTCTCCAGCTCCCCTGGATTATTTTTAAGCAAATCCGCACATCATATAATTTTATCAGTAAATATTTCAATGTGTCTCTTTAAAAGGGAAACCCTTTTAATAAATAGAACCACAGTATCACCATCATGGCTAAAATATGGCCAATTCTTTACTAACATCAAATATCCACTCTGCTCAATTTTTTTGTTTGTTTGTTTTGAGACAGGCTCTCACTCTGTTGCCTAGGCTGGAGTGCATTGTTGCAGCCATAGCCCACTAAATGGAACCTTGAACTCCTGGGCTCAAGTGATCCTCCTGCCTCAGACTTTTGAATAGCTGGATCTACAGGCAAATACCACTACTTCTGGCTAATTAAATTTTCTTCGTTTGTTTTGTTGTTTTGTTTTGTTTTTTTGTGGAGACAGGATCTTGCTATGTTGTCCAGGCTGGTCTCGAACTCCTGGCATCAAGCTATCCTGAGTAGCTGGGATCACAGGTATGAACCACTCTGTCAGCTCTCCCTACTTTAAGGTCATCTGATGAACAAGCTTAATTCTATCTTCTATCTTAATTCTCCTTTGCCATCTAACGTAACATATTCACAGGTTCCTGGAATTAGGACATGGACATCCTTGGGGGAGCCATAGCTATTATTCTGCTTACCATAGCAGCTGAGTGTTGCAAAGAGAATTGAATTGGCCCCTGTGAGTAAAGAGAGAAAAGATTCAGGAAAGTTATGAGACTTCAGCAAATACTGACAGAATATTTACTATTTAGGTATTATTAATAATATGGTTTTCTATAGACCTGCTCTTGAAAGGGAAGATAGCATATTTGTAAATATGACAATTTACCCCAAATGACTTTTTAATTTTGTCACAATTTCGATTAAAATGGAAAAATAAGAAAAAATAATAGTTAAAAGAGTAATAAGTAAAGATTCGTCTCACCACACATTGGAACAAGTTATAAAACAACAATTTTTAAGACTGTGATGCTGACTCAAAAGTGAAGTATTTACCAATGGACAGAGATGAAAATTTGGAAATAGCTTTTAGCATATGTGACATTAACAGATGTCAAATATGCACTATAAAACAATGAGTGAAGTATTTAATATTAAATAAGTGCTTCGGAGCAACTGGATAGCAATGTGGAAAAATTAAAGAAACAGCTTAATACCGCGTGTTCTCACTCAAAAGTGTGCCCTGATCCCTGGTCACAGAAGCATAAGATTGGAATCAGCAGATGCTGGTCACTGCTAGGGGAGAAAGGGAGGGAGAGAGGAAGGGGGCATGTAGCAACACACTGGGTACCTGGTCCACTATCAAGGAGAGAGGGCCAGCTAGAAGCCCAAACCTCACCTGCATATAACCTTACTTCTGTAGTGAAGTACATAAGTAATTACGTACCCCACAACTCTAAAAGAAAAGAAAAGAAAAAGAAAAATTAACTTAGAACTACCCATCTCCAGCCGGGCTCGGTGGCTCAGCCTGTAATCCCGTGCTTTGGGAGGCTGAGGTGAGTGGCTTGCCTGAGCCTGCGGGTTTGAGACCCGCCTGGGCAACTTGGCGAGACCTCATTTCTACAATAAATCAAAAAGTCAGCCGGGCATGGTAGCGCACGTCTGTAATTCCGGCTACTCGGAAGGCTGAGGCGGAAGGATCGCCGGAGCCCAGGAGGTCGAGGCTGCAGTGGCCGGGAGCGGCCACTGCACTCCAATCTGGGCAACAGAGTGAGACTCCAATGCAAAACAAACAAACAAACAAACAAACAGAAAGAACTATCCATCTCCTACTATAAGGCACAATAGATCGCAGTTGAACTTTAGCTGATTTAAAATCAAGTAAAATCAAATCTAAAGAATAGAGTAGGCCAGGCTCAGTGGCTCGGCCTGTAATCCCAGCGCTTTGGGAGGCCGAGGTGAGTGGATTGCCTGAGCCAACGGGTTCGAGACCTGCCCGGGCAACTTGGCGAGACCGCATCTCTACAATAAATCAAAAAAATTAGCCGGGTGTGGTAGCGCCGCATCTCAACAATAAATCAAAAAAATTAGCCGGGTGTGGTAGTTCCGGCTACTTGGAAGGCTGAGGCAGAACGATCGCCGGAGCCCAGCAGGTCAAGGCTGCAGTGGCCGGGAGTGACCATTGCACTCCAGTCTAGGTGACAGAGTGAGACTCCAACTCAAAAAAAAAAAAAAAGAATAGAGTAGACAGCTCTTCATAACCATAAACACTATTATTTGATAAAATATAATCCCAACTGTGGGAGAAGGATAATTTTTAAAGGATTGAAGCGATTAAAAACTCAGAAAGAAAAATGTAGACCACAAATCTAAGAAAAAGGGAAAAACAATTGAATGTGGGAAATAGTGTGATAAATGACACAGATAAGTATTAGTTATTTTAAACATATTTAAAAAGTTACCAAACTCTGGAAGAATTCCACAAAATCCCTGAGGGTAAAAATGTTAAAAAAAAAAAGTAAAAGAAGAGATAATTTGCAAAACAAAAGGTACATAGAGTAAATCAATACTTGAAAATACTATGTAAACCTCATTATACAACAAAGAAGTACAAATACCACAAAATACAATTAAAAAAATTTTTTTTGAGTCAGGGTCTCACTCTGTTGCCCAGACTGGAGTGCAGTGGGACAATCATGGCTCACTGCAGCCTTGACCTCCTGGGCTCAAGCGATCCTTCTGTCTCAATCTCCCAAGTAGCTGGGGCTATAGGCGCGTGCCATTGCACCCAGCTAATTTTTTTATTTTTGTAGAGACAAGGTCTCACTATGTTGCTCAGGCTGGTCTTGAACTCTTGGGCCCAATCAGTCCCCCCACCCCAGCCTCCCAAAGTGCTGAGATTACAGGCGTGAACCATGCCGCCTGGTCCAAAGTATAATTTTATACCTACTTTATCAACAAAAAAATTTTTGAATGATAAAATTCAATGTTCATGGGACCGTGGGAAAAAATATATGTTGAAAGTGGTGATCATAATCACAGCAGTAACCGCTTATTATGCCCACCTTCCACATAACATTTCTGTGCAAAAGCACTGTTTCTCCCACTTCATAAACAAGGCAACTATGACTCAGATAGGTGGCGCAACTAGTCAAGCATCACAAAGTTAGTATGGACAGTACCAGCCTAAAACAAAAACTTTGTTGAAGTCCAAATCCTGTGTCCTTTTTTTCTTTCTTTCTTTCTTTTTTGCGTTGGAGTCATTCCGTTGCCCAGACTGGAGTGCAGCGGCACGCTCCCGGCCACCGCAGCCTCGCCCTGCTGGGCTCCGGCGATCCTTATGCCTCAGCCTTCCAAGTAGCCAAAACTACGGGTGCGTGCTACCACGCCCGGCTAATTTTTGATTTGTTGTAGAGACGAGGTCTCGCCAAGTTGCCAGGCGGGTCTCGAACCCGCGGACTCAGGCATAAACTCTGTGTTCTTTTTTTTTTTTTTTTTTTTTTTTTTTTTGAGTTGGAGTCTCACTCTGTCGCCCAGACTGGAGCGCAGTGGCTGCTCCCGGCCACCGCAGCCTCCACCTGTTGGGCTCCAGCGATCCTTCCGCCTCAGCCTTCCGAGTAGCCAGAATTACAGGCACGCGCTACCACGCCCGGCTAATTTTTGATTTATTGTAGAGATGAGGTCTCGCCAAGTTGCCCAGGCGGGTCTCGAACCCGCGGGCTCAGGCAATCCACTCACCTCAGCCTCCCAAAGGCGCGGGATTACAGTCTGAGCCACCAAGCCCAGCTAAACTCTGTGTTCTTAATCAAAGCCCTAAACAGCTTTTTTTTTTCTTTCTAAGAAGCATGGTTTTCCTTACGTCACCCAGGCTGGAGTGCAGTGTGGCACGATTATAGTTCACTGCAGCCTCCAAACCCCAGTCTCAAGAGATCTTCACGCCTCAACCTCCCACTTAACTTGGACTACGAGCACGCTCCACCATGCCTGGCTACTTTTATTCCCCCCCAAACTCCAGGCCTTAAGCGATTCTCCCTACCCTATCCCCACTCCACCCCTCCCACTGGGATTACAGGTGTGAACCATCGAGTCCCTCCATACATGACTTTCTATGGCAATATGTAACAAGAGCAATGAAGAGATTCATACCCCTTGACAAATGTATTCCAGTCCCAGAAATTTAGTCTAAGATAATAATTTCAATAAATAAGCCTCTCTTTCTCTCTCTATGTATATATATTTACATATATACGCAAAGTTGTTTGTTTAACAAATATCTGTTGATAACTCACTATTTAACAGGAAATAACTATAAGCAAATCATAATATGTGAATGCAGACTTAAAATGATCAAAGTGAAGAAAGTGATAAAATATGCGAACATATTTATGAAACAATGCTAAACTTTTTAAAAAGAACACACTATTGGATATCCTCTCTATAAAAACAATTAATTAGCCGGGCTCGGTGGCTCAGCCTGTAATCCCGTGCTTTGGGAGGCTGAGGTGAGTGGATTGCCTGAGCCCGCGGGTTCGAGACCCACCTGGGCAGCGAGACCTCATCTCTCTAATGAATAAAAAAATAATCAGCCGGGCGTGGTAGCGCATGCCTGTAATTCTGGCTACTTGGAAGGCTGAGGCGGAAGGATTGCCGGAGTCTAGCAGATCGAGACTGCGGTGACCGGGAGCGGCCACTACACTCCAGTCTGGGCGACAGAGTGAGACTCCAACTCAAAAAACAAAAACAAAAAACAACAACAATTAATTACAGGGTGAGATCCAAAAGCTAAATTTAGGCGAAGAGGTTATAAGACTTGGGATGGGGATTGGGGGGAAATTTCCAATAAGAACATTTTCAGTGAAGAACCCTACCATGTGAATGTCTGTGATACCAGGGTGTACACTTTGGCATGGGTTGCTGGTCAATGCGCCCCTCGGTTGGTGGGTGAGTGCTTTCCTTTCTGAGAGAACACCCTTTCACCCAGGCCCTGCCCACCAGCGACAAGATGCTCCTCTTGCCTGGTTTCCTGGGAGAAGCCGATGCTGCTTGAGTGGGAAGTAAGGGAGATCACAACCCACAGGCAGGCAGGCAAGCAAGCAGTCGCAGGTGACCCGTGGAGTCCGGCTTGCAGAGGGCGGCTCCGTTGGAAGTTCAGCCCAGCTCAGACGAAAGAATCATTTTCATTTACACAGTTGCTACACTGATTCCTTCACTGGAATGTAATAGCATATATGTTATGAGCCACGGGGTTATTTGGCTTCCATTCACTATGCCTCTTCATGGTCTGAGACCCTTCAAAGGACAGGTGCATGACTGTCATCCAGAGCACCGAGGTAGGATTCTGGAAGTGAGATTGGGGGCATGGAGGTGGGAGCCCTTTCATAGTCCGTGTCCATTTGAATGTATAGATCCTTTTCAATTATGCCACAATTGTTTAAAAGGATTGCAAGACTAAAAAAAGTTTGCAATCACGAATGTTATTGAAAGGGCTTTTAAAAGTTAATTTTCTTCCCGAAATCTTCTTAGTCAATACAGACTCATGAGCCCTGACACCCTACTGGAGTAAAAATGTGCCTGGAGCTTGTTAGGAGTATTCTAATGACCAAAAGAAGGACAGAATTAAATGAACTGATGTCATCATTCCAGAATATTTTAAATCTAAAGGTCTTGTTTGCCTATGTGTATGCACAGGTGCATACGTGTATGTGTGAAAAACAAAAGGAGGGAGAGAGAACAGCCCCAAATGCAGAGCCCAGCCCATGACTTGGAGGGAGCATGTTAGTGCTTTCTACACACCACGTCTCTAGGGTAGGAGGTTGTTGGTTGCCCATCTTAGAGGTTAATGCTGAGTACAGGGTAGCTCATCTTCACTATCCCAAAAGGGTGGAGACTGAGGTAGTTCAAAAATTTGACCAGCGACCCAGATCCCAAGCACAGTCAATGGTGTTCTCACAGATTCCAAACACAAGTGAACAACTATAGATTCACATCTACTGTGTGATTGGAGAAAAACTGGAACAATAATTGGTTACAGACATAAGTAAAATACAGACCTTTGCCTCTGCATGGCTTAATTCCAGTTTATGATGTTTGTTATTTGCAGCATTTAGGGTACAAAACTTTTGCTATGGATATATTTAAAGATAAATGTGCTACTCATTTGGTATTTATTTAAGAGCAATACAGACATCGAAAGTCAAACACGGTAGCACACATCTGAGGTAGGAGGCTCACTCAAGCCCAAGAGTTCAAGTCCAGCCTGAGCAACAGAGTAAGACATGGTCTCTAAAAAAGGAGTGGTTAAGTTAGGAGAGACTGTGTGAAAATGCCTGCTCTGTTCTTAACTCTACAAATAAGAGATTTTCAGGTAAAGTAACCTTGGACTATATATATATATATAAAACTGGCATTTGATACACTTGGGGCTTTTTTTTTTTCCTTTAAAAATAAAAGAATAGAGCCGGGCATAGTGGCTCATGCCCGTAATCTCAATACTTTTGTAGGCAGAGGCGAGAAGATTGCCTGATCCCAGGCATTCAAGACCAGCCTGAGTAACTTGGCAAGATCTCATCTCTACAATAAATAAAAAAAATAGCTGGATGTGGTGACATGTACCTGTAGTCCCAGCTACTTGGAAGGCTGAGGCAGAAGAATTGCTTGAGCTCAGCAGATCAAAGCTGCGGTAGCCATGAGAGTGCCACTGTACTCCAGCCTGGGCAACAGAAAGACTCCAACTCAAAAAATAAAAATAATTAAAAAATAAAAGAACAGGACCTCCTTTAAATATAGGACTGTGAAATTGCAAGAAACACCTCAGGAACTACTTAAAAAAAACTGTGATGACATACATATAACATAAAATTTATCATCTTAATGATTTTTCAGTGTATGGTTCAGTAGTGTTGATTATATCCACACTCATGCAACTAATCTCCATGACTTTTTCATCCTGCAAAACTGAAACTCTATACCGATTAACAACAACTCCCTATTCCCCACTCTCTACTCCTTCTGGCAACCACTACACTACTTTCTGCCCTTATGAATTTGACTACTTTAGGTATCTCATATTAGTGAAATCATACAGTATTTGTCCTTTTGTGACTGGCTTATTTCATTTGGCATAATGTCCTTAAGTTTCATCCAGGCTGTAGTGTGTATCAGAATTTCCTTCCTTTTTAAGGCTGAATAATATTCTATTGTACATATATACCACATTTTGTTTATCCATTTATCCATTGATGGACACATGGGTTGCTTCCACCTCTTGACTATTGTGAATAATGCTGGTATAAAGGTGTACAAATATCTCTTCAAAATTCTGCTTTCAATTCTTTTGGATATATATCTAAAAGTGAAATTTCTAGATCATATAGTAATTCACTTTTAGGAACTGCTATATCATTTTCCGTAGTAGCTGCATCATTGTACATTTTCACAAAATGTGCAAAAGGTTTCCAATTTTTCTACATCCTCACTAACACCTTTTGTTTTATTTTATTTTTTATTGTAACCATCATAGTGGATGTAAGGTGGTATCTCATTGTGGTTTTGATTTGCATTTCTCTAATGATTAGTGATGTTGAGCATATTTTAATATGCTTGCTGGCTATTTGTATATTTTCTTTGGAGATATGTATATTCAAGTCCTTTGCCCATTTTTCAATCTAGTTGTTTAATATTTTTGTTGCTGTTGTTGAGTTGTAGAAGTTTTAAAAAATTTTTTTATATATTTTGAATATTAACTCCTTATCAGATATATGTTTTGCAAATACATTCTTCCATTCTATAGGTTGCCTTTCACTCTGTTGATTGTGTTCTTTGATGCACAGAAGGTTTTAATTTTGATGTGATCTATTTTTTCATATTTAACAAGATATGTGTATTTTTTTAGATGGTGTCTCGCTATGTTCCCCATGCTGATCTTGAACTTCTATCCTCAAGCAATCCTCCTGCTTTGGCCTCCCATGTGACTGGGTCTACAGGTGCATGCTACTGCACTCGGCATATTTTTACTTTTGTTACCTGTGTTTTTGAAATCATTACCAAATTCAATGTCATGAAGATTTTTCCCTTATGTTTTCTTCTAAGAGTTTTATAGTTTTACATCTTATGTTTAGTTAGATCTTTGATCTATTTTAAGGTAATTTTTGTAATGGTGTAAGGTAATGAGCCAATTTCATTTTTTTCCACATGACTATCAAGTTATCTCAACATTTATTGAAGAGACTGTCCTTTACCCATTTAATGGTCTTGACACTCTTATTAAAAATCATTTGACCCTATATGCAATCCATGAACTATTTTCATAAATATTGTCAGATAAGTTACACCAATAAACTAAAAGAAATCACCAAAATAGGCACAATTTGAAAACACTGTTTTAAAAGAAGCAGAGTTGGTCATAGTTATGCTCACATTTTCTCTTGTTTTTTAAAGTATGACACTTCAAGCTTCCAGTGATATCATGTGTTCACAAATTGTCTTTCCTTCATTTAGAGAAAGAGAGACTGCTTTCTCTTTTTAAAAGGACAGATTGAAGCAGAGAAAAGGGAATTAATTTAAATGGTTTAGGTAAGAAGAGCAAATGAGAAAAAAATCCCAGGTTGATACCCAATTATTTTATTTGCTTAATTTTTATCCAGAAATATTGCATGTTAATATATTAAAATAAATTCTTAGTACATCAGAATACCCAAGAGATGAGTTTATTCTTTTTAGTGGAACTTTCTGATGAACTGAAAATTAACAAGAAACTCATGTTTTTCTGTATGTCTATCTTTTCTGTTGAAAAAATTGTGAAGGTGGCTTTTTTTATTTTTATTTTTATTTTTTTTGAGTTGGAGTCTCACTCAGTCACCCAGACTGGAGTGCAGTGGCCGCTCCCGGCCACCGCAGCCTCGCCTGCTGGGCTCCGGCTATCCTTCCGCCTCAGCCTTCCCAGTAGCCGGAATTACAGGCATGCGCTACCATGCCCGGCTGATTTTTTGATTTCTTGTAGAGATGAGATCTCGCTGCCCAGGCGGGTCTCGAACCCATGGGCTCAGGCAATCCACTCACCTCAGCCTCCCAAAGGCGCGGGATTATAGGCTGAGCCACCGAGCCCGGCGAAGGTGACTTTTTAAATTTTTGTTTATTTTTTGAGTTGGAGTCTCACTTTATTGCCCAGGCTGGAGTGCAGTGGCACACTCATGGCCACCGCAGCCTTGACCTGCTGCGCTCAGGTGATCCTTCCACCTCAGCCTTCCAATAGCTAGAACTACAGGCATGAGCCACCACACCAAGCTAATTTTTTGATTTATTGTAGAGACGAGGTCTCGCCAAGTTGTCTAGGCTGGTCTCAAACTCCTGGTGTCAGGTAATCCTCTCGCCTTGGCCTCCCAAAGTGCTGGGATTATAGGCTTGAACCACCGTGCCTGGTCCCTGTGAAGACATGTATTAGTCCACTTTCCTCTCAAATTTAGAGTCTTGCAAGCTGAATTAAATGTTTGAATAAAAGATTATGTATACATTAAAGTGACACAGACTCTGCCTGGAATTTTATCATAACTACTTATCAGTTGTGTAATTTTGAGCAGGCTATTTAATCTCTTTTTGTCTTAGTTTCCTCATCTGCAAAATCGGAATGATGGTAATTCATGCATATTGCTTAGCACAGTATTTGGCACATTGTAAGCCCTCAGAAAAATTTAGCTATTGCCATTATCATGTTTATTTTTGTTAAATGTAAAGCACCACCCTGGGTGCAGTGGGGCAATAAGAAAAGTAGGAGACCCAGTTGGAAGCTCCAGGTGTTTACTGTGCAGGTAAAGAATACAATAATAACATCCACAAAACAGTTATGTTTCAGTGGTTTGCTATAAGTTATAAAGATTCTTGTCAATTGAGTGTTGCATCTTTCAGGCCTCCAGAGGTTCAGGGTCGGGAGATAAAAGCTCAACAGCGAGGTTGAGAAAGGGAAAGAAGAGGATGGAGGCGAGATGAAAGAAGAAGGAAAAGGCAAGACAGAAGCAGGCAAGCCCTGAATGATTTAGCTAGATAAGGAAGACAGAAAAGTGCAAGCAAAAGAGTGGGTCAAGATTGTGTCCCACAGCAGTTTGAGAGGCTGAGTTGAGAAGATTGCTTGAGACCAGGAGCAATATAACTGTGATGAGTTATGATTGCCCAGGCTGCACTCCAGCCTGGGCAATAGAGTGAGATCCTGCCTTGGGTGGACAAAAAACAAACGAGCATGGCACATTCTGGGGTTCTGCTCTGTGGTTGTAGTGTCCCAGGTCATCATTTTGGAGACCAAATTTTCTTGCTAAGACTGTAAATGAAAAAGATGTAGGCAATTAGACTAAATGTATGCAGACCCCTAGAACTTTCTCTAAATGGTTATACAAAGCGCAAAGCACAAAACAAGGAAAACAACAACAAAAAATAAAATTGAAAAAGACTTAAAAAGGAATAGAGGTTAAAAGCAGACATTCCTGGGTATTTGCCTTTCCCTGCAATTAATATACAATTCCGATAAACCAATGTTTCCTGCAAGTTAGATTCTATTTAATTGAGACATTGGTGAATACTATCACAAGGCTTATCAGTTACATAAGAAAACAATATACACCTGTGCAAGGGTCCTTAAAATATCAAGAAGGGCTATTAATAGAGTTATTTTAAAATTTTATTTGAATTTTGCCTGTGAATTGAGGCCTTATCATAGTTCCCGGGAAGGTGGGAAATGATAAAGAGGAGGAGTGTGAAGTAAATGGACTATTATTTCTGTCCTCGGCTTTGCTTGTGAGTTACCCTTGGTCAACAGCCTCAAATTTGTGAAGATGACTTTCTTCTCTCTTCATGTCCCATATACTGACAGGATCACAGTTGGTGACCAGCCTACTTATTTCCGGTTTAGAATGAATGCATTGAACATGTTCTTATGTGGAGTGTTAAGCAGGGTTTTTGGGAGCTGTAGAAGATGTTCACCTAATGGAACAATGTTCTGGGCCATGGAGATGCCCACAAAGTCTAAACCTCTATGTTAAACAGCAGGAGAACCAATTTAGCACCTTGCAATATTTCTCCCAACTCTCTTGGGGTTTTGATATGGTAGATGTGCCCATGGAATTCACTGTATATACTCGAAATTTCTTCTTGTTAAAATGAAGTAGAATCATCCTGGGTGTTTCTTGAGGTGCTGGAAACGTTGGCCAAGGATGATCACATTGTAGGACCCCCTCTCTATCTGACTTTCCCTCTTTTCTCATGAATATTTTAATCCTGGTGGGGGCCCTTTGGTTGACCAGTTGTGTTAATGGAAGGTAGGGATAAGAGGAAAAGAAAATGGGCAGACCCATTGCTTTGCCTTGTAATGGGGACTAGGGAAGGAGATATTAGGGACTTATTTGCATATGGACCTGAGTTCTGTTTTTTCTTTCTTTTGTGAAACTCATCTGGCTAGGGCCACTTCTTTGAACCCCAGAGACACTACCCAGTTGCCAGTGCCCACTCCCCACTCAGCTCCCTATATCCCAGCAATAGCTCAGGACCTAGTTATGGAAATGTATTTCTCCTCTGGGTCACCACAGCCTAATTTTCTACTCCTAACTTCAAAACATCTTCTTCATCTCTTTGTCTCCCTTGTTAAAGGGCAACTGGTCAGAGACTCTTCCTTGGTCTCTACCCTGCCTCTTGTTTATTCCCTAAATCAAGATTATTGGGCCTGGAATAGAAAATTGTGTCCCAGCTCTGAAGTTCTCAGAGAGAACCTACTTTTGTCTGGGGGTTGTGTTTCAGAAAGGTCCAGGTGTATCAATTATGCTGCCCATGCCTGTATGCCGCCTCTTCAATCACTTGTGTCCTCTTGTTTGTGAAGCACAACAGAGTGTGCTTTCAGAAAGGGTCTTTTGTATTCCTAGAGTCTAAAAATATTTGCATGTAAATGTTGGGAATCCAGACAGTCTCCTTAAGATCTACACTTCACATGGGGAGGCATACAGACCATTGGATTGCACTTGAAAATTAAATTTACACCCACCAACCGCACCTTGGGTTCCTGCCCCATAGCATTGCGCTAACATCTGAGAAGGAAAGAGTGTGACATTGATCAAGGCAAAGCATAAATAACCACATTTCAAAATGAATACAAATTGCATAATGACAGTTTCCAAACTATTAGCCTACTTTACAAAAAAAGTTAATTCAACACAAGCCCAGAGCTGGCTGTTGCTTATGTGTTGTGCTGCCAGTTGGCAGGCACAGCTTTGCAAAGGGATTGGGGGAAACGAGGGTTATTGTAGTAGAAGCACACTCAGCCTTTTGTGAGGAGGGTACAAATTGCATCACTCTCTCAAGCCCCTGCTGTTCAGCGCTCAAGAGTGGACACCAGGATACTGCATGCCTTCAGGGGAAGTTGCTTACTTTTCCTAGAGGTAAAGTGGCCCAGTGCCGAGGCTTGGGGAGGAGCCCTGAGTTTATAGCCCCTTGTAGGAAAGAGGTCTGGCCAGATGGAGGTGTATCTGGGCTGGTGTATGCTGCCCCTAGCTGGGCAATCCTAGGCCTTAGAGGAGGTCATGGCCACACAGAAGTTGGCCTTCCCTGGGATGAGCTCTGCATGCTATCTTAGTAGGCTCTTCCACTGCTCCAGGCCTGCATTCCTTCATCTGTAAATGAAGGGAGTGCCCTGGATGACTGTGAAAGTCCCCTTCATTTCAGAAAGAATACCATGATCGCTTCCTTTAGATTGGCAGTCCCCTAGAAGAAGAAAGGACCATTGCTTGGGAGAGTGGCATTAAACAACGGAACTAGCTCCCTGTGGTCGCCATCCTTTTACTTCAGGACTTGTGCATATTTGTCTCACTTGCCAAATTAAGGGGATCCAGTGTGACAGTACCCTGAAGGAAAATGAGAAAGTGCCTGCTAGGAAAGAAGAACTGTCTGAGGCAAGGGCTCATGCTCTTTGTGTTACCCTACTGCCTTGACTGGGAGGGAACATTAGAAAGGTCTCAAATTAATCCCCCCAAAAGTAACTTCTTTCCATATTCTCAGGAAGATGGGTATTTGCTGAGGTTTATGTCATCAATTGCGTCCAGAGAATGTCTGCTCAAGGTTCGAGAACCTCCGGCCAAGCTCTATGCACCACTTTGCGCTAACTTCCCTACTTCCAACAGCAGGAGGCCCTGGGCTATGGAAATTCAAAGAAGACAAAGTTAAATTTGCCAATCAGGGAATCCAGTAAAGGACTCTACTTAAGTACCATATTTTACCTTCAGATTTTTTTTTTTTTTTTTTTAGTTGAAGTCTCACTCTGTTGCCCAGACTGGAGTGCAGTGGCCGCTCCCGGCCACCGCAGCCTCGACCCGCTGGGCTCCGGCGCTCCTTCTGCCTCTCCTTCCGCCTCAGCCTTCCAAGTAGCCGGAATTACAGGCATGCGCTACCACGCCCAGCTGATTTTTTGATTTATTGGAGAGATGAGGTCTCGCTGCCCAGGCAGGTTTCGAACCCGCGGGCTCAGGCAATTCACTCACCTCAGCCTCCCAAAGGCGCGGGATTATAGGCTGAGCCACCGAGCCCGGCTTTTACCTTCAGATTTTAAACAATTCCTAGAGTAGTCATATTAGAATGATTAGGTGGCAAATCAGTGCATCCATACATGCTAGGAGCATGCCCAATTTTAAATAGAATATCCCATGATCAAAACTGAGGTAAATGTCTATTCTTTTGAAAATAACTCAGATCGAGCTCTGTTCCCCTGTTTTGTACATATTTACAACTTCTCTCTTTGTTTAAAAAGCCACCTTTCACCTATCTCAAGGGAAACCCTTGCATTCTCAGCTAACTAATTATTTCTAGTCCCTCCCTTCCTTGCGCCTTTTCCCAAGTACTTGTAGTTCCAATGATGGCTTAGACTTTTGATTCTCAGTCACTTCCAAGTTAGATCTCCAAGGTTCTTATTACATCTATTCAAAATAAGATCCAGGTTATATATAAATTTAATTTTAATTAAAAAGGCTTTTTGTCCTTCCAAATAGCTCATACCTTCTCCCTGCTTAATTTCACCATGAGGTTGGGCATTGTGGCTCACGCCTGTAATCTTGGCATTTGGGGGGCTAAGGTGGGAGGATTGCTTGAACCCAGGAGTTCAAGATAAGCCTAGGCAACATAGCAAGACTTCATCTCAATAATAATAATAATAATAATGATAATAAATTAGCTGGGCATGGTGGTGCACACCTGTAGTTCTAGCTACTTGGGAGGCTGAGGTGAAAGGATTGCCTGAGCACAGGAGGTTGAGGTTGCAGTGAGCTGTGATCATGCCACTGCACTTCAGTCTGGGTGAGACCCCTGACTCAAAAAAAAAAAAAAAAAATTGACCATGAAAGTTACTGTTGTGAAATCTCCCCAGTGTGTGTTCTTTATTGTGAAACAACTTTAGAAAGCAAGAGCACATCCAGAATTATTAGATTTCTGTAAAATGAGGAAGCTCCTGCACTACTCCTAGATTGGGTTTATAAATTTTCAGCCAAAGCTAACATCTGCAAAGACCACCTACCACAGGTAAACATATTTGCTGATATCTAGTTTCTAGATTATTTTATAAATTAATTTCCTTATATTAGAATAATTAATTTCTCATCCATGTCTTAGGAAATTTGAAATGCACTTAAGAGAAATGCTCTTTGTGGGATTATTTTAGAAGGCCTCTCTCTTTTCAAACCTAGACTGAGGAGAACTATGTTATTATTATTATTATTATTATTATTATTATTATGTATGTCTGGATCTCACTCTGTCATTCAGGCTGGAGTGCTGTGGCATGATCACGGCTCATGAAAGAGAGCCTCGACCTGCTGTGCTCAGGCAATCCTTCTGCCCCTGGAGTAGCTGGGACTAGAGGTGCATGCCACCATGCCTGCCTAATGTTTTGATTTTTTTTTTGTAGAGACAAGATCTTCCTGTTGCCCAGGCTGGTCTCAAACTCCTGGGCTCAAGCAATTCTCCAGTCTGATTTCCAAAAGTGCTGGATTGCAGGGAGGAGCCACCGCTCCAGCAGAAGGGGGAACTTTTTATCCACAGAAGTGTTTCGCATATTTCCCCTGTTTCCCCATTTCACCACTCTTTCTTAAGTCATCTGGCACCTTGAAGAGGCAGATACAACTTTGGTTTTTTATTTTTATTTTACTTTTTGAGTTGCAGTCTCACTCTGTGGCCTAGGGTGAAGTGCGGTTGCACGATCACAGCTACCACAGCCTCTGACTGCTAGGCTCAGGTGATCCTTCTGCCTCAGCCTTCCAAGTAGCTGGAACTACAGGCAAGTGCCACCATGCGCCAATTTTTTTGATTTATTGTAGAGACGAGGTCGTGCCAAATTGTGCAGGCTAGTCTGGAACCACTGGATTCAGGCAATCCTATTGCCTTGGCCTCTCAAAGTGCTGGGATTACAGGCTGAGCCACCCCATTTACTTTAAAATAGTGTAAATGTCTTTTGAAAAACCCATTCACTTATGGGAAAGAATAATCATATTTCTGCTTCTTCCAGGAAACCTGAGATAAAAACAATGCTCTTTTTATGTGTGTCAGACTGGATATGAGCATTAACCGTAGGATTTTTGTTCTGGATGCTGTTTGGCTTTTAGCCTCAGGGTGGCAAGGCCGGATGGGATATTGGAGTCTTTACTTATACAGACCCTATAGCTCCAAGAGGACTTAAAGCATCGAGAAACCTGATATTTAACAAAAAGTAAAGTCATCAATAAAGGAAAATAAGAAAGGTTGGGTTTCAAAATTCCCTGATGAGAATGGCAATAGGCATGCACAGGTGCATTCCTGGATGTTCCTCAATCCCATCAGGTTCTGGGGCCTCTGAGGTAGTGACCTCTTTACTGAAGAAGTCTCACATTAGATACAACCGCTTTGCTGAGGCTCAACATCCACATGTGTGAAGAGAGGAAAAAAAGAATGAAAATGTCAGACATCACTGCCAAAAAGCAAAACAAGATAAAAACCATATGCTTTCCCTAGGAAGCAAGGCACCCTTTCAAACTGGGAGCATGTAACTGCTGTGAAACTTGCCTTTGGTATCCCCTCACCCTCTGACCCACATTCTGTGAGAGGAGATTCTGGTTTAACTGTGATTCTCTTGTCTGAAGCCATTGCAATCATTTCAGAGCATGGCCATATTCATAAAATTATCATAAATTGCCAGAAGTTGCTCAAAAGCAAAGGTTCTACTAAAAAGAAGTGACATGTTTAAAAAATAGTGGATCTGGCCTCCTTCCCCTGCTCCCTTCTCGTTTTAGTTTTGTTTCCTACCCAGGAAGATTTGCATAAAGGCAGCATGAGTACAGCAAAGGTCTGACCATGTCTTTTCAGTGGTTATTCTGGAACATTGCTCAGGGGACCATCCCTTGCTTTGAGCAGCACTAAACCAAAAGGTTCCCTTTCAGTTTAATTAGCAGGAACCAGGGTTCTCACAAAGATGCTGAAGGGAAAAAAACACCCTTGAAGGTGTGACTATCCCCTTAGCTGGGGAAGCTACAGTAATAAGTTCTCTTTGGGCTGGGGGTGAAGAAAGAAGAGACCTTTTGCTGGTTTTGATGGAATCCCTTATCTCCGTTGAAGTTGCAGGACCTGGAACAGAATGGTTTTTATTCCCTTATCTCTTCCACAAAATGGAGGGCAGTGAACAGAATTTGGAGTACTAGATGGATATTTGGTTGCCATCTTCTTTCTTAGGAAGTTTCCCATGGAGTCCAGGGTTTAGCTGAAACTCCTTAGTATGAATGAAACATGGCCCTGCCTGGAAACAGTTTTCTCACGAGACACTCACCCCTTCCAATCCTGCACATGTATGTGCTCTCAATAGGACTGGGTGGGGCTGAGGATGAGGTCAGAAGGAGTTGTGGAAGGGGAATGTGTGGATCACTGTAAACCCCACTGTGGGTACTTGGAGAACTCTGTGATGTGCAGGGTCTATTGACTAAGGGATATTAACTGATGAAAAAAGACCCCTTCACCACTCTATTCAAACTGCATTCCCTTAGCAATTCCCACACATACCCTGCTAACCCATTTAGCACTCAAAACCAATATAATGCTAATTTATATCTTTATTGAAAATACATTCATGTGTCCTACAAAAGCAACAACTTTGTTAGTTTCTTCAATTCATATAACAGGTATCTACTGAATTACTCCTAATGCTGTGCTGTGCAATTTAAAGTTGGCAGAAAAATCACTTTGGAAAAACTGTCATGAGGACCATACTTTAGAACATGGGACCTGCAAAGTGACCATTGATGACAGGGCCCCATGCCACACCTACAGGAGGCAGGCCAAAGGGAAGCCCAGGTGGCATAGGCACCACTGGTGGCCCAGGTAGCACAGGTGGCACCAGATGAACACATCCCCAACAAGCAGGCTCTAGAACATGGACAGCATTATTTGGCCAATCGTAGTATACCCCCACAGGTGGGGGCAGGGCAACAGGAACTATATTTCTAAGCATTAGTGCCCGCTGATGGCGTCTCCACTTGGCCCTCCTGTTCTGGAACCAAACCTTTGATCAGAGGAGAAAAAAAGACTGGTTGAATGATTAATGTCATAATAGAAAAAAACACAACATGCTACTGAGATTTTAAACTGCGGCCAGTAAAGTTATTATTGCTGAAATATCTTAAGGAAGTAAATAGCCCACCTCTTCCCTTCAGCTAACCCTTAGTGAGCTAAAGCCTAGGCCAGAGCTTGGCACATTGCTTTCTCCTCCCACTTTTAATAGTTTTTAATTCTTTTTTTCTAGTCTTGGCTACAGGGCTAGCTGATGAACTGCACTAGGTCCCTACTGTTAATGTTCAAGCCTGGTAACAGAGTAAAGACATGTTGGACCATCAGCCGTCCAACTGCCTCTGCCCCCTTCTCATTAGAGATAGTGTTACCATGCTTCTGGGGGAAGTCGAGCCCCATAAAAATGTAAGCCCAATTAAAGTTACACTGAGGGAATCCCTTCCTACTTGAAAAGCCCATCTTCAGTCTGAAGTAACTAATAAATAGGAGCACGCTGGATTTTTTGACAGGTGTCCTTGAGGATGTTTAAGAACTCATTCTTACTCTGAAACCTCTTGAGAATTAAACAGATGGTGATATGTTAAGGGAGGCCTGAGCATGGAGTCCCAGGGACTTTGTGGTTTTTCTTGGTGGGACTTGAGAGCTGCTGAATCCCCAGAGGCCTTGATGTTTTAGCCTTAGTGTTACGGAAAGTTTAGCCTAACTGTATACAAATTCACTAGACTCTCAAAATCCTTTTCACAGACAAGAGTTTGGGCACCCTACTGCCAATTTTGTCTGCTCCAATCTGCCCTACCCACCAAACCTTCCTGGGTTCAGAACAAGGTCAGCTCATTGGGCTCTACCTAAAGTTTCAGGATTCTGGACTGGAGCCACTGCTGCCCAGCCTGGTAGGGAACCCTGGGCCTGGCCAGCCCTGCTCCTTAACCAGGAAACCCCAATCCTATCACTCATTCCTAAGGCAGGAAGGTACAACTCCATATTTTAGGAAGATGTGCAGTAATAATGTGGATGACAGAATCACAAAAAAGGTTCCTCCCCAAAAGGGATTGCCAACTATTAACAAACCAACAACTAAGCTGTCAACTAGAATTTACTGCCTTTTTAGCATACTAGTTAATGGGGTGGACATTTTATTTAATCCTTTTGGAAGCTCCTAAACTGCAAATTTTAATTCAGACAAAGGGCCTCTTCTCCCTGCCTCAAGGCACCTTTTCTTTCTCCTGTCTTAGAATTTGGGGTCCTTCTGCTGCATGAATATATATTCTGAAGATGGCCAATGCAACACAGTGCATTGTGGAGGTTTCAAATGTGCCAATGGTCAAATCTTCCTAAACATAACCAAAGCCAACAGATAGCAAATTTTGGTATAGGCCCTTATTAGGTCCATATTCTCAATACCAATTTCATAAAATAGGTCTACTATATCTTCAAAAAAAAAGTAGTGGCTATTCAAAGCTTATTGAGGGAAATTCATGCTACAGAGTTTGGAAATAGATGAGAATATTGTCTTTTTTTCTCTGTGTTTTCTGGCTCTTTTTCTCTTCAGAAATTCATTGAGAGGCTTATGTAAACCCAGGGATTGGGAAAACCATCTCAGCAAACCTTAAATTTTTCTTTTCCTCTGAGTTGCCTTGCTTGTCTGAGAAAGTAGAGTCTGCATCATCCCAACCTGAAACCAGGCCTGTGGCATCAGGGCACCAGTGTTCAGTAATTGCTTGCTTTGTTAGCCTGTTTTACTGGACACTACCAACAGATATGCAGTGCACTTTCATCCTTCACACACACACACATACTCTGGGGCAAAGCTAATAATAAGCCCATCCTATTTTTTTTGGCAAATAATCTTTGATATGCAGTCATGGTTTTCTATAATCCCAAATAGTCCCATGGCCTATAAAATTAGTAATCAATGCCTGAGTAAATAAAAAAAGTATTTTAAACCAACACAGGTAAGAATCTAGCCTGAATTGAGAGCAGCCTTTAACCAAATTCCAGAAAACCCATCTTTTCAAAATACTACCAAAAGTGGGGGGAGGGGACCTTAGATGTTAGAAATTACTCTAGATAATATTCACTTTAAAAAACAGAGAATGGCTGGGCATGGTGGCTCATGCCTGTAATCCCTGCACTTTGGGAGACTAAAGTGGGAGGATGGCTTAAGCCCAGGAGTTTGAAACTAGCCTGGGCAACATAGCAAGACGCCCCATCTCTAAAAAAATAAAAAAAGAAAGAAAAATAAATTAAAAAATAAAAATCAAAGAATATTAACTTACACATTTGGTAGTTTCATAAAGTTGAATTTGTGTGGCATCTGCAATGCATATGCTTGACTGCATACAGATCTCTAGCCTTTCCACCTTTCCTGGGTCAGAGGGATTAAATGTCCCCCTCCATTACCACTTAATTGTAATACCATAGCAATATTTTCAGACTGACATCAAAGTGCTCCCAAAAATTAAAATTTAGGACTGCCACTCTCTACACTGCTTTATGAAACACTTAAAAATTTAACAGCAAGAGGACTGGACACTTGGACTGTAAGCTATCTCTCCTGTTTCCATCAGCCTTAGTTTAGCTAAACATACATTAGATACTGAAGTACTGTGTTCCGTGTGTGAATTACTCCTTCATTCCATGCCTAAATATTTATAAATTCACTCATTTAGCTAAGAGCTTATTCCTAGTTTTATATATTTTAAATAATTTAGTACAGTTGAATCTTCTTATAAAACCCAGCTCTTTTGTGCATAAATTGGAATACTTCTCAGGTCAGACTGAGTCCCAAACATGATTCTATATACAAATCCTTTAGGAAGGACTAACATCCCCTAGGGGACACCAGTGTTAGAAGGAAGTGAACTTTATTTATTGAAATATATATGTGCATGGGACTGTGCATATATGTACATGTACATATGCATACACTTTCATATATATGGAGAGACAGATAGATATGAAGAGAGAGAGATAGATATAGACAGATATGGAGGGAGAGAGAGAAGGTTTTTTTTCTCTTTAGGAAATCACATTTCCTCTGGCCATGGGCAATTTCCAAAATCTGCAGTTTACTTTTCCCATTTTCTACCACCAAGGCCCCTAAATGTTCAAACCTTATTTGCCAAACATGAAAAACAAAACAAAACAGCCGGGAATGGTGACTTACACCTGTAATCCCAGCACTTTGGGAGGTGGAGGTGAGAGGATTGCCTGACTTCAGGGGTTTGAGACCAGTCTGAGCAGCATGGTGAGACCTTGTGTCTACAATAAATAAATAAAAAATCATCTGGGCGTGGTGGCACATGCCTGTGGTTCCAGCTACTTGGAAGACTGAGGCAGAAGGACTGCCTGAGTCCAGCAGGTTGAGGTGCCCCTGCACTCCAGTCTGGTCGACAGAGTGAGACTCTGACTCAAAACAACAACAACAACACACCAACTTGCGAATGCCCAGAACAAAACCTAAAGTATGCTTTAGAATGACTATCTTGCCACCAAATTGTTTTTTCAAGATTTACTGACCTGCACTCTAGCTTCAGTCACATTCAGGAGTTCAGCAAGCCTCTCCCTGAGGGGGGAAAATTGCAAATATTCAGTATTTGGAGTTGTGGATAAAATAAAATATATGGATGCGCATTATTTCTATCCCCCACCTGCCAGTACACTTTTCTGTAATTTAGTTGAGGGTCGCTTTAGGGTTTTCCTATAGACAACTTAGAAAAAGGGAACATATGTGAAAGTGCCTGTATGTTAGCCGAATATGGCTCAATCAACTTGTTTGTTTTTGGAATAGCAGAGAACCACCCTGGAAAACTTTTCTTGGGATGCCCTTCCATGAAAAGAAATAAAACTCCAAAACACCTTTAAAGCGCTGTTTTGAATCAGAATATTTGCTTATTGCAAAATGGAGAGTTAAACTCTCAAGGAGGGAACTCCAAACTACATCAGCCAAGCGTGCCCTAGAGAAATTCTTTTTTTCTCTTTGGCGGGCGAAGGCTGAATACAGTGAAGCCAGAAAGATCTCCCTGAAACCCCGCGCCAAGCCATCCTGCTCCCCATTCCGGTCGGGCCAGAATAGGCCTGTTCCTTCATATGCTACGGGGATCCGGATTGCTAAGGCTCCAAAGCAGGTTAGCGAAGGGAAGGGGTCGCTGTTCAGAAAGCGAGAAAGTGGGTCCCCTGGTTGTTCGTAAAAGTGCGCTCCACGTGGCAGGGCCGTTACCAGGGTGAAACCAATGAAGCGCTCGCCCCGCGCGCAATATCTAAAAAGCGCTAACCCAATAGTCAAGATAAATAATATTTAATTCAATATTCAAAATATCAAAATAAAAATAATGCCCAAGAAACCCACCACCCCATAATGAACAAAGTTTTTAATGAACGCAGGATCCGAACCTGCGACAATCGCTTTACCCTAGTCCCGCCTCTCTCTTACAGCCTCCACCCTCCTTCCCGCCCAAAAGAGCAAGGGCGGGCCCGACCTCCTCGCGCCCCCTACGTGACTTTTGGATCCAGAGGGAAGGGAAGAGGTCCCGGGATGAGTCCATGTCCCTGAAACTGGGCGCCTTCGGGGATATCCACTTACCGTGCATTCACATCGGGGTATGGAATGCGGCGAAAAAAGTTCTCCAGCTCCTCCAGCTGCACCTGGGTGAACACGGTGCGGTAGCGGCGTTGGTTCCTCTCCACCAGTTGTGGCCCCTCCACGGCAGGGGGGGCTAGCCCCTCCACGGCCACAGCCGCGAGGGCTGGCTCCTCCTGCTCTTGTCCGGGCTCCTGGCGGCCGCCGCCACCCTCATGGTTTTCGTCCCCCAAGTGGCCAGCCGCCTCCATGCCAAGGTAGTTTTCTGCTCCTGCTTCTGTTGCTGCTTCGCGCTCAGGTTTGGGCAGTGCATTCTCCTCGTCGGCTCCTATGGCTGCTATCAGCGAGGCCACGGTAGGCTTCTCTTCTGGGTGGAAAGCAAAAGAGAGAGACCAGGGCTTTGGAGCCTATGGCCCGCGGGCAGGAGGAGGCGGGGGTGGGGGCTGCTATGCAAGGGCGGCGGCGACGGCCGCGCAGCGTCGCGTCCACTCGCCTCTCCAGAGAAAGTTCCTTTCCTGGAGTTCGCGGAAACACCTGTCCCTGTCCAAGCACTAACCAGGTATTTCTTCCCTATCCACGCCGATTCCCACGCTGCGGTAGCCACTGTACCAGTGGCTGCCCTCCCGTTGAGATTCCATGTCCCAAGCTGTCGATGAAGCTGCGCGCTTCTGCAGGCTCTGCTCTGGGTTCCTCGGCAATCCTCGAGCTGGAGCCAACTGCGGGGTCAGGAGCTCTCCAGATGTGGGCTGTTCCTTCTGGCGCGGTGTGGCACTTGCGCTTCTTATATAGTGGTAGGGTGCCTTCCGCAGGTTCAAAGCGTACGCGCTCGCGTCGGTTAGACGCCCTCTATTAGCATTCATGGTACATCGAGTTGTGAGTGGGACCTGATGGGGGCGCATTCGTGGCTAGGGTGTGTCAGTAAAAAAGGGCTAGTGTTCACGAGCGTGGTGCTGGTAGTGGGTATGCTTTGCGGGAGACTGTGGTTCCAACTTTCAGCCTAACTACTCCCAACTCAGACGGAGTCCCTGATTGGAAAAGGGGGCTGTGCGAACGCAGATTTGGGGGTGGTGGAGGGTGGCAAGACCTCCCACTGGTTCCTGGAGTCCGTGAAGTGTTTGACAAATGTTCCTCTGCCCAACCGTCGATGTTCCCTAACCTGAGCGCGGGGCGGCATCTTTTGCTTCACCCCAGGAAAAGACCAAGAGATAGGGCTGGGGAAAGCGCATAGCCGTCAGCAGTCCAAACATACTGAAGCGAAGTTGTTAGTCTATCCTGCATTGGACTCTGAGCATGACTCTTCCCCGAGAAGTTGGTGGCTAACGGATGGGACTATCTGATTCTGTAGTTCGCGCCCAAAGTCCGCATGTCGGGGCTAGTGATAAGAAGCAGTGATTGGCTAGGAGGTTGCTTGCTTTAGGTTTTGAATTCAGAGCCCACCGTGCATTTCGGAAGCGGGAATTTGGAGTTAGATTTGCAAAGCATTCCGGGTGCTCAGATGCACGCTACAAGAAACCCAGCACGCCTGCTGAGAAAGCTCCAAGGACTTCAGATTTTTAGTATTGAACCCATATCAGGTGCAATTATTGAAACCCGCCAAGTACTTGGTGCATCCAAGGATGCTTTGGTTCCTGACACTTGCAGCATTTGCTGTGCAAGATTGCTGTGCTTCTTAATGCAGGACGCTTTGCAGAAACCCGCTCCGCAGGCGCCTAAAGCACGCGTATTCCCGGGCTTGTGCTGTAGACCTGGGAGAGTTCCCGTTTTCCCCACTACCGCTTCCTTCTCCCTAGTGATGTGTCAAATTTAAAAGGACCATCCGGTGATTAAAGGCTGCATGGTTCTCCCTCCAAAACCTGTTTGCAGGTGTTAATATCGTTAATATTGTAAGAATAATTTCTAATAATGAGTCCTGTACATGGCACTGTACGTGATTTATCCTACTATTTATTTATTTTTAGAGATGGAGGGTCTTGCTCTGTTGCGCAAGCTGGAGTGCAGTGGCGAGATCATAGTTCACAGCAGCCTTTAACTCCTAGTCACAAGCAATCCTCCTGCCTCAGTCACCCAAAGTGCTGGAATTACAGGTGTGAGCCTCTGCCCAGTGCCTGCTTTTACCTTCATAACCACCATTATTTCCACTTTCTTTGCACAGAAAACTGAGCCCCATGGAACCAGGCAACATGCCAATGGTCACAAGAGCAATTTTGACTTCAATGTGTGTGTACTTTTCATCATATTACTGCTGTCTTAATTCAAAAGTGTAAATAATAGTGAAATTCCAGGCAGAAGTGGAGGATGTAGAAAGTATTTGGAGGAAGAAGGTTATTACAAATCCTGGGTGTGTGGGTTCTCCTCCTCTCTTGCACTAGTTCAGGACTGTTTTCCTTGCTCCAGGGTCTCAGGTGAACCTCCCAAAACCAGAGGGTTGGGGTCCAGCTGTGCTTGGTTTCCCAACCCACCTCTTCATGTTTGCTGATGCTGAGAGGATATTAACAGGACAGGGCGCTGCATGCACTAGTTGCTGAACTGGTTCCCTGGTCAGCAGGGAGAGGTCACAAGACCCACCCTCATGTCAGGGACACATGACTTCTGTGGACCTTAGGCATTTTTGTCTTCTTGGACCCTTTTTTTCATTAAAAAATTAAAAATTATATTTTACAACTGTTGCTATAAAGATGAATATAATTCTGGATGGATTATATTTACGTTTTCTTCTGATTTCAAAAGAAATTAAGACATTTTCATAGGCCCCTAAAACTACGGTGAGCCCTGGGCCCTGTAACTATGTCACCTAATGGATAAGTTCCCCTGCCTTGAGTTCCCAAATAGGAGTGTGTAGGAAATCAGCTAATAGATGGTTGGTTGCTCAATTCACTTTCAAAAAGATGCCAAGGGATAGCAATCCCACAGCCTCTCTAATTTTAAGCAATATATTTCCTCCTCAGGCTGGCTCTTGCTGGGTTCTGCAGGTTTTTCTCTCTTTGGGTTAGATATCCAGTGGACAATTTTGGCCTATGACGACACAAGAAATCAATATAGCTTGTAATCAAGGTATGGAGTAGCCACCTAGTACATTTGTAACAGTGTGGGTGTGTTCTGTCATATGTCAGATTTCCATGGCTTACCAGTGTTTTTTAAACCACAGTCATTCATGTGTTCCTTTGCAAGTGTTGTCATCACTGGGTACCAGATATGACAGTGTGTACTTAACATGCTTACTTAAATTGATTCTCTTTTTGAAAACCTTAAATAGCTAATCAAACCTCATCCTAGGCAAACCTCATTCATAATCCTAGTTATGAATCCAAGAGTTTGGTATACCAGATTTATGTGAGGTACAGCATGGTAGTGGTTGAGAGCAGGTACTCTGAAGCCAGAGTGCTGACTTTGCTTGTCACTTGCTAAACTAGTTAACTTGGTAGGTTATTCTCCTTGTGCTTTAGTTTTCTCACATGTAAAATGGGAATAATCAATGGTATCTATTTCATGGTATTGTTGTGAGAATTATTTGAAATGATAATAGCTTACATAGTTAATTCTTACGGCTTACTAGAAATAGAACTAAATAATGTAATTTTAAAATTGTAGTAAAATACACATAATGTAAACTTTGCCACTTTAACCATTTAAAATGTACAAGTTAGTGGCATTTAGTATATATATATAATGTGCAATCATCAATCCTACCTAGTTCCAGAACATTCTCTGAAAGGAAACCCGTATCCATTAAACAATCACTCACCTTTCCTCCCTTCTCCAGCCCCTGGGAAACATGAATCTACTTTCTGTCTGTATAGATTTGCCTATTCTAGACATTTCATAAAAATGGAACTTTTGTGTCTGACTTCTTTCACTCACCATAATATCTAAGTTTATCCATGTTAGCATGAATCAGTACTTCGTTCCTCTTACTTGGGAGACTTAGCAACTGGTTTCCAAGAACTAAGTGCCAGGATAATCTGAAGCTCTGTCCCGTACAGAGGCTCGGGGTGCCCTAGGTGTGGCTTCAGCACTATCACACTGAGATGGCTCATCTGCCTGCTTTCCCTTGGCTGAGGGCCAGCTGACTGGCACAGGCTTATATGTTTTACACAAAAGACTTGCTCTTGAAAGTCAAATTTCATGTTAAATCACTCCACCCATAATATGTCCTTCTGCCAGGCAATAATCCTTTTGCAAAAGGACTAATAACAGTTCAGAGATCTTTATTCTGGTCTGCAAACCGAGGCAAATTCTACATGGTTTTTAGAGATCCTCACAATCAAGAGAGCTGTAATATTAATGAAAATTTCATGTTCATAGATTATGCTTCTGCTGCAAGTAAGAGTCATCTGGCCCAGATGTAGTCAGTGATAAAGGGTGGAGTGAGGGCTTTTCTGTTTACTAAGACCAGTGGCAGTCCATTCACAGCACTGTGTCCGTTCTAATTCTTCTCCCTACAAGGGCACTCTGTAGCGAGGGATTAAAAACTTTTCAGTCCTTGACCAAAAGACCCTACAGACTACCCCTGATTATTCACCACAAAACTGATAGAAAGAATGGTGACTGCTGATGAAACATCAGTGAGGTGATACCTGTTTTTATTGTGTCATAAATTTTTCATTCATGTCAGAAGCCAAAACTATGACTTAAAAACAACAACAACAACAAACAGCCGGGGACAGTGGCTCACACCTGTAGTCCCAGCTCTTTGGGAGGTGGAAGAAAGAGAATTACCTGAGCTCAAGGGTTTGAGACCAGCCTGAGCAACATGGTGAAACCTTGTCTCAACAATAAATAAAAAATATTAGCGGGCTGTGGTGGTGCACGCCTGTGATTCCAGCTACTTGGAAGCTATTGAGGGGAAAGCTACTGAGGGGAAAGGATTGCCTGAGTTCATCAGGCCAAGGCCGTGATAGCCATGAGCGTGCCACTGCACTTCAACCTGGGTGACAGAGTAAGACTCCGACTAAGACTCAAAAACAAAAAACAACTACTGGTATTACTTCTTAAAGTTGTAAAGGCACATGGAGGTTTTTTCATACCCACTTTGGGAGAGCCACAGTTCTCCATATTTTCTTGTGTTTTTTTTTTTTTTGTGGTGGGTGGCTTCATTTTTATTTACTTTATTTTATTTTATTTTATTAAGACATGAAGTACATGTCAGAGTCTATGTGTAGGTGTAGTTTGGGCCTCCCGCTGGTCCTCATTTCCCCCGGTTTAGGATCAGGTACCCTTAGTGATGTTATGTGCTCTCCCCTTCCCTGGCAGTGCCCTGCTGCCGATGGATCCCTCTCTTGTAGTATTGTGACTCTTGAGACTGAAGGAAAACTCACCGAAGATATTTGCATATCTACTAGCTTTAGAGAAGGAAGGAGGGTGATACTGCTGGTGATTTTACATGGCAATAAGTGACTGACTTTTTGTATTTCCTACCCTGTCTTGAAACACCATGAACCCTTCAGGTTTGTTCCACGAAACAGAAACATTTGCACACTAAATCCCAGTCCAGAGATTAGGGTAGTAGGCCTCTTTGCTGTAACCAGAAGTCAAGGGTAAAATGCCATGATATTTCTTTAAGTTTGGCTTGATTTCTTTGGTCATTATAACCAGAAAACTTGTAGAATGATTGCTGTTAATGGCTACAAACATTTTTGCATGAATTGGACACCACCCCTAAGGATTTCCTTACCGAGGATACACTGGACTCAAGTTTCAAAAGGCCTGCTGCTCCCTCTAGCTACATTGTCTGTATGGATCATCCAGAGGGAGTACCTTTCATGACCTTCTTGATCTTTGCTATGGTCTGGAAAAATAATTTGCTTCTAGTCTATTTTATAGTGAAAGAAAAATGCCATATGCTATTTACTATTGACTTTCAGATATTTACAGTTCTAACTCTATCCTCACCTTTTGTAGGAAGTCTTCCCAGTCTACCCAGTCCACAGTACCCTTGCCATCCTCTGAGCCCTTAAACACCTGCAGTTTGAACTACATTCATTTGATTCTTATCACATATAACCTCAGGGATGACTTACCTATAAATATATGCAGACATGAAAGCACGGATGTGTTGGCATGTACGTATATCTGTTTGATTATTAAATTAGATTGTGCATTCCTTCCACTTCATATATGTGTCAGTATTTGTGCTGACTACATACTAGACCAACAGTAAGGATGTGTTGATAGGTTGGCAAATGTGGAGAATATGGGTAAGAGTGATTGGCCTTAGCCAAGGCCAAGGCTCCTGCAGAAGTTTCCTAGCTTAGCTAGCCCAGTGTTACCTCTGTCCTCTCATTTTCCTCCTAGCTCTTCTGGCAATCTTGAGACAAATTCTGAGGTGGCAACGTTCCTCCCAGGAAGGGTGTGGAATTTATTTGGTAGTCTTAGATGTGGTTTGAGAAGTTAGTCTGCATCACACTCTCCTCTGTGTCTGAAGCACTGCCTGTGGAATCTCTGGGAACTTTTGTCTGTGTTGAGAAGGCTCCTCTATCTTGTCCCTTTGTCCTTCTTCACAGTTATTCTCCTTTTCTACCGTGTGTGTGTGTGTGTGTGTGTGTGTGTGTGTGTGTGTGTGTGCGTATGCGCACAAACACGCATTTGTGCACACACGTATGTGTTTCAACTCAGTATCCAAACACTGTGGATGAACAGAGATGAATGAGATATAGCGAGAAAGAAAACGTAGAAGATATTTTAGTAAAAGTTGAAACAAGACAAAATACAAAAGAACAAAACAATCTTATGAGAGTTCAAAGGAACCAGAGGTCATATTCAGTACAAATCTGGAAACATACATGAAAGAGGTGAAATGGAATGACTCAAAGTATAGTTGAGAGTTCCTTTTTACTTTTAAAAATAAGTGTTTTTTTCTTCTTAATCACAAAAGTAACAATTGTTTTGATACATTTGGAAAGTACAGAGAAGCCAAAAGTAACATTAAAAAAAAAAAAAACTCACCCATAACCTTGTTAATCATCTCGAGGCAATAATGACAAATTTCTCTCTCTATAATTTTTTTACATATAATTTTTTTACTATATTCCATATATCTAATATTCTATCCTTGTCATATTACAAGCATTTCCTACCCTTAAAAGTGTGTTGAGCTTTGAGTAAATGATTGTATATGATCTGTTATTCATTCATATGTTCTCCATTCAGTTATTCAAGCAGTATTTATTGTCCATTATACCCATTATTGTATTTCACTGTCTAGCACACTGCCTGACACTTACTGAGTGCTCAATAAGTATTTTTAAATCGAATGAATGCGTAGGTGCCTGGCACTATGCTAGATCTGTCATATTTTATTAACCATCTTCTCCAATGTTGAACGTTTAGGACTTTTTTCTTTTCCTATTTTTATAATGAGTACTTTTTGTGCACGAATAATTTATGAGAAGAATTTGAATGGGTAAAGTTTAGGGATGGGGAGAGATTCTAGGCAGATAGCTCAATGCAAAGTGCATATTTATGGGTCAGCAAATAGTTCAGTTTGACTGGAGCCGAGCTAGGGGAGACATGGGAACCAGGGGTGGAAAGTGATGGTAGGTCCTCCCATTTATATAGTAGCTTCTAATTTAAAAACTGCCTTCATGAACATTATTTTACATAATTGTTAGAGTGTTATTATTTCCACTTTATAAATGAGAAAACTGAGAATGAGAGTTTGAGTTGTTCACGGCTGCACAGCTAGTAAGTGGTGGAGATGGAACTAGGTCTTGAAACATATATTTAGAAGTTTGGGTTTTATCTTGAGAGCAATGAGGAATCATTACCATATTTGTAATATTATTACTAACAGTAGTAGTATTTATATTAGTATAAGTTTTTATTCCGAAATAATTTGGTTCATCAGAAAAGTTACAAAAATAGTAATATGAAGAGTTCCTATGTACTTTTACTTAGCTTTTCCCAGTGATAATAATTTACATAATCATAGTACTTTGTCAAAAATCAGAAAACTGATATTGGTGCAATACTATTAAATCGGGGCTTATCAACCTTTGATCTATTGTCATTTTGGACTGAATAAATTATTTGTTGTGTAGAGCTCTCCTGTGCATTGTAGTATGTTTTGTAGCGTTTCTGGCCTCTAACACATTAGATGCCAGTAGCAACCTCTCCCTCGGGTGTGGGGCATTATCATCCATTGGTTTTGTTTTTGTTTTTTTAATTTTTTTTTTTTTTTTTTTTTTTAGTTGGAGTCTCACTCTGTCGCCCAGACTGGGAGTGCAGTGGCACGCTCCCGGCCACCGCAGCCTCGACCTGCTGGGCTCCAGGGATCCCTCCACTTCAGTCTTCCAAGCAGCTGGAACTACAGGCGCGCACTACCACGCCCAGCTAATTTTTGATTTATTGTAGAGACGAGGCCTCGTCAAGTTGCGTGGGCAGGTCTCGAACCCACAGGCTCAGGCAGTCTACTTGCCTCGGCCTCTCAAAGTGCTGAGATTACAGGCTGAGCCACCGAGCCCAGCTTATTTATTTATTTATTTTTTTGACTTGGAGTCTCACTCTGTCACCCAGACTGGAGTGCATTGGCATGCTCACAGCCACCACATCCTCTGTTTGCTGGCCTCAGGTGATCCTTCCGCCTCAGCCTCCCAGGTAGCCGGAACTACAGGCATGTGCCACAACGCCTGGTTTAATTTTTTTATTTTTATTTTTTATTGTAGAGACGAGATCTCACCAAATTACCTAGGCTAGTCTCGAACCCCTGGACTCAGGCAATCCTCTTGCCTTGACCTCCCAAGATGCTGGGATTACAGTTGTGAGCCACTGCGACCAGCCTATTTATTTTTTTGAGTAGGAGTCTCACTCTGTCACCCAGGCTGGAATGCAGTGGCACACTCACAACCACCACAGACTTGACCTGTTGGGCTCAGGTGATCCTTCCGCCTCAACTTTTTAAGTAGCTGGAACTACAGGTGCACAGCCACAACGCCCAGCTTAATTTTTTTACTTTTATTTTTTATTGTAGAGACGACGTCTTGCCAACTCAGGCAATCCTCTCACCTCTGCCTCCCAAAGTGCTGGGATTACAGGCATGAGAACCATTACCTTAACTCAAGTACAGAATTTAATTGGATTTCACTCTGTGTGTGTGTGCATGTGTGTGTCACTCTGAAATTTTATCACATGTAAAGATCTGTGACAGCCAGGATACCGAACTGGTCCACCATCTCAAAGAAATTCCCTGGTACTACCTCTTCATAGTGCCTTCACTCATGGCTCCTTTGATGTTTTCTCCATCGCTATAATTGTGTCACTTTGAGAATGTTATACGAATGGGATCATACAGATAATATTTGAGACTGGCTTTTTCTCCCCCTCACTTCCCTTGAGATTCATTTCAAGTTTTTGCTTGTATCAATAGTTCATTCCTTTTTATTTCTGAGTAGTGTTATTTGACCATCCACATGTTATGGATATTTGGGTTGTTTCTAATTTTGGATTATTAGGAATGAAATTATTATGAACATTTGTGTGTATAGGTTTTGGTGTGCACATCAGTTTTATTTTTATCTTTTGGTATAAATTCTCAAGCGTGCAATTTCTGGATCATATGGTAGTTGCATTGTTAGTTTTTAAATAAACTGCCAGATATTTTTCTGAGGTGGCTGTACCATTTTACATTCCTATCAAGATCATTGATTGAGTTTCTTGTGATCACCAACATTTGATGTTTTCACTATTTTTTGTTTTAAGCCATTCTGATAGGTATACAGTAATATCTTACTATGGATACCTTGCATTTTCCTAATGGCTGATGATGTTGAACATCTTTTCATGTGTTTATTTGTCATCTGTGTATCCTCTTCAGTGCATTTCTGCTCATGTATTTTGCCACTTTTCTAAATGAGTGGGGTTTTCTTTTGTTATTAAGTTTTGAGGATTTTTTAACTATGTATTTTAGATTCTTGGACAGTATTGGGATTTGCAAATATTTTATCCTAATCTGTAACTTGTTTTTTCATCTTCTTAGCAAGGTCTCTCACACGGTAAAAGTTTTAAATTTTGATGAGGCCCAATTCATCAATTTTTCCTTTTATGGATCATGTCATATCTAAGAACTCTTGTCCTAAACTTAGATCCTGAAGGCTTTCTTAAATTTTTCTAAAAGATTTGTAGTTTTATATTATATCTTTAAGTCTGTGATCCATTTTGAGTTAATTTTTTGTAAGGTTTGAGGTCTAAGTCAGGGTTTGTTTGTTTTTTTTTCATTTTGTCCAATTTCTTCAGTAACATTTGAATACTTTTGTACCTTTGTCAAAAATCGACTGAACATACTTGTATGGGTCTATTGCTGGGTTCTTTATTTTGTTCCTCTTCTCTGTATGTCTGTCCTTCCACTACTACTATACAGTTTTGATTACTATAGTTATATAGTAAATCTTGAAATCAAGTAGATTTATTTCTCCCACATTTTCTTCTTTTGCAAAATTGTTTTAGCTATTCTAGTTCCTTTGCCTTTCCATATACATTTTAGAACAGCCTTGTCTATATTTACAAAATATCCTGTAGGGATCTTGATAAAAATTGCCTTAAACCTCTATATCAAGTTGGGGAGAATTGGCATCTTACTATGCTGAATCTTCCAGTCCATGAACACGATATGATATGTCTCTCATTGAAGGGTTTGAAGTAGGACAGTAACATGATCTTTCTGGCTGATGTACGGAGAAAATTCTTGAAGGCGGAAAGTATAGAGGCAAGAAGATCAAATAGGAGGCTATAGCAGTCAGTTAGGTGAGAGATGATGATGCTTGCACCAGATGATGGGAATGGAGAGAAGAAACTGACTTTGGGGTTTATTTTTAAGGTGGAAGAAATAGGGCTTGCTGACAGATGGAATGTGGAGGTTGAGGTAGAGGATAGTTGTCAAGGATGATTCCTGGGTTTTTGACTTGAGCCAGTAGATGACATCATTTACTGAGAAGAATAAGGGAAGGACAAAGTCTTGGGAAAGAGGAAGAATTGGACTGTGAGTTTAGGTACTGGTGGGCCTTCCAGATGTCTATTGTATCTAGCGGACAGTGGGAGATAGGCTCAGAAGCTAAGAGGAAAGTTAGTGCTCTAGATATTGATATCTGTACTCACACACATGCCCTTTGTATCATTTCAGTTATAACTGGACAGCTTTGGCACTCAAAGGAGGAAACTTAAGTTCCAGGGCCCCAATAATTGGTAAAGGGTTAGTGTTCCCATCACTTAGTTCATAAGTGGAGGTGTGAGTGGCAAAGGATTTGTAACCTGGTTTCTTGAGACTTGTGCAGTAATTATATGATTGCTGATGTAAATGATCATGAAGACAACACACAGACAGACTATGAATTCAAAATGTCTATGCACTCGTTTTTAAATCTACTGCTGAGGTATTTGCATCATATGGGCTAGGTGGATAGATAGCGCTAGTTTGCCCGTGCTGGTCTCGAACCTACGGGCTTAGGCAACCCACTCACCTCGGCCTCCCAAAGTGCTGAGATTACAGGCTGAGCCACCGAGCCTGGCCATTTTTTAAAAAAATAAGGTTGGGTACGTTGGTTCGTGCTTGTAATCTCAGCACTTTAGGAGGCTGAGGCAGAAGGATCACTTGAGCACAGGAGGACGAGACCAACCTGGACAATATAGCGAGACCACGTCTCTATTAAAAAAAAAAAATCAGCAGGGCATGGTGGCATCTGCCTGTAGTCCCAGCTACTCAAGAGGCTGAGGTGGGAATATCTCTTAAGCCCAGGGTTTTGAGGCTGCAGAGAGCTATGATGATTGCATCACTATACTCCAGCCTGGGTGACAGAGTGAAACTCCGTTTCTTAAAAATAAAAAATAAGAAAATAAGATGGAGGCTTCATGTGTCATGGCAGCATTCCTTGTGGCATGCTTATTATACTTGTTGGCACTATTGGGAGGGGTTAGCCTCCTTCTCGGGGCTGTAGTTCCTCTACTTATTGCCTCCTTTGACCTCTCCAAGTCTGATAAATGTGGTAGTCTTATGGGGAGGCTAGCAAGAAGCGCCTCCTCTTCCCATTCACCAATATTTTACCCATTCTATCAAAGAAAGTGTTTCCTATGCTAACTAAGCAATTTGGTTAATTTAAGCATTTGTATTCTGCAATTCAGGAATCTTCTAGTGCTAATTCAAATAAATTATCTGGTTAGTTTATCAAGATCTGAGGTTTTTAGGGAATGGATAAAATGGGGGAAATGGAAAAGAAAAAGGATAAGTTCTCCTTCAATGCTTTCATAAAACCCATCGTCCTACCTGGGAGACCCGACCCAGAAGTCCTGCTTAGGTTTCTACTGGAGGGGAGTCTCCCCTAGTGTCCCTGCAAGTGTGAGCCATCTTTCTCTCTTCCTGGCTTCAGAGTAGGTGTGCACAGTTGTCCTTTATTAGAAGCAGGCTATGCTGGCTCCTAGGAAGTGAAGGGTGTTGGAGGGGTGATCTGCCCCCAGAGAACCTCCAAACCTTTGCCTCAGTAGCTGGGATTTCTACTGTTGCAGAACTCTTTCACATACTTTTGGTATTTCAAATACCATCCATGCCATTATTTACTAAATGTCTTCCTTTACATTCATTTCAAACAGAATCACCTTTTAATTGCAATCTGGAACTAACCAATAACATCCATGTGATCACAGGTTGGATGTACTAGTTTTACTCTTCCTGAGTGTCCCAGTTGCCCCCAAAACTTGGTCCCCCAGGCTGGCCTCCCAAGCAGCAGCAATGGACTTGGCTTGTGACTTCACTGAGGGTTCAAAGGTATTATGATCCCTCCTTTTTCACCAACAGTGACAGGCATGGGCCCCCTGGAATATGTGTTACTAGGCAAGGTTTGCTGTGGAGTCTTTATCTCAGGCTCCACTCAGGAAAAGTGCATTTGTCAAGGATTTGTGTTCCTGTGATACATCTCCAGTCACTCTGAGACAGAAGGTTATACCATCCACATAAGCAGTTGTGACCCCAGTTGCATTGGCAGATGCTTCTATTGGCAACTTTCTTCTCTGCTGGGTTGCCACATGTCTGCTGGAGTGGGTGTGCAGTGCTTGCAAGTCACTTCTGAGGGGACTCTGTTTGGGCACATATGGGATCCCCTTGTTGGCTTCCCTGCCCACAAAGAGTTGATTGCAAATGGGATCTGGACCTCCTTGGGGTTACACATTTAGCAATACAGTTACTCACCCTTAGAGACCAACCAGATGACCCGTATGTATATTAAGATAATGGTGAAATACCAGCGTCCTTGCACTAAGGGTTACACTCACAAGTGCAATGCTTTTCCTTCCTGGTAAGCTGGCTTGGACACCTCAATGGAACCAAGTATCAGTGGATGGGAACCTGTGTCTAGCTGCTGAGAAGCACAATAATTTTGTCTCAAATCTTTCCAGGTCACTCAGCGTCTCTCACACATGAGGGTAACTTTCCCTCATGGCAACTTAAAGGCTCCCCTTGGTCCTTGACACCTGTGCTGTGTCCTGTCCTCTCAAAACTCCATTCATAACAGCCAATTAATCCAATAAGCACTCCGCACTACCATAGTTTAGGACACTAAGTTTATATATTTGCAGTCAAGTGAGAGGCTTTCTGGAGACTTTTTTTTTCTTTTTCTTTGAGTCAGAGTCTCACTCTGTAGCCTAAGCTGGAGTGCAGTGGCAAGCTCAAAGCCACCTACCGCAGCCTTGGCTGGCTGGGCTCAGGTGATCCTTTTTTTTTTTTGAGTTGGAGTCTCACTCTGTCACCCAGACTGGAGTGCAGTGGCTGCTCCTGGCCACCACAGCCTCGATCTGCTGGGCTCCGACTATCCTTCCGCCTCAGCCTTCCAAGTAGCTGGAACTACAGGCGTGCGCTACCACGCCCGGGTGATTTTTGATTTATTGTAGAGATGAGGGCTCACCAAGTTGCCCAGGCGGGTCTCGAACCCACAGGCTCAGGCAATCCACTCACTTCGGCCTCCCAAAGTGCGGGATTACAGGCTGAGCCACCGAACCCAGCTTCAGGTGATCCTTTTGCCTCAGCCTCCCGAGTAGCTGGAACTACAGGTGAGCACCATCACACCTGGCTAATTTTTTGGCTTATTGTAGAGATGAGATCTTATCATGTTGCCCAGGCTGGTCTCCTGGGCTCAAGAAATTCTCTCGCCTCGGCCTCCAAAATTGCTGGGATTACAGGTATGAGCCTCTGCACTTGGCTTGGGAGACATTTAAAAAATTATTTCATTTTATTTTAGAGTTGCATGGTACAAGTGAGAATTTGCTACATAAGTAGGTTGCAGGTGAGATTTGGGCTTCTGATGGGTTCTCTTTAAACCTAATAGTGGACCATGTATCCGGTGTGTTGCCAGGTGCCCTCCCTCCCTTACCAGGGTTCAGTGTCTACAGTTCCCATCCTGGAGACATTTTTTTGTTTTTTTTAACAACCCACTGTTTCCCAAAGGATGGTAAGAGAGATAATTTAAGATGATGCATTAAATAACTTTCTAAAAAATGAACTGTCCAGTGATCAAGCGATGGTCTTGTTTCCTGTTTACTATTATCATTATTATTTTGAATTGGAGTCTCACTGTGTTGCCCAGCCTGAGGTGCAGTGGCAGGATCATGGCCACCACAGCCTCTACCTGCTGGGCTCAGGTGATGGTCCTTCTGCCTCAGCCTTCCAAGTATATGGAACCACAGGCGCCCACCACAATGCCTAACTACTTTTTTTGTGTGTTGTAGAAATGAGGTCTCACCAAGTTGCTCAGGCTGGTCTCTAACCCCTGGGCTCAGGCAATCCCTTTGCCTTGGTCTCCCAAAGTACTGGGATTACCAGCGTGAGCAACTGCACTCAGCCTGGAGATATTTTTAAAAAATTATTTTATTATATTTTAGAGTTCTGGGGTACATGTGAGGAATTACTACATAAGAAACTTGTGTGCTGGTGAGGTTTGGGCTTCTAGTGGGCCCTCTCTCTCCCTGATAGTGGGCCAGGTACCCAGTGTGTTGCCACATGCCCTTTCTCCCCTCGTAGTGTCCAGTGTCTGCCATTCCCATGCTGGGCATTTTTTTTTTTTTTTTTTTTTTACAACTCACTGTTTCCCAAAGGGTGGTAAGAGATAATTTAAGATGATGCATTGAGGTCAGGCTCGGTGGCTCAGCCTGTAATCCCAGTGCTTTGGGAGGCCGAGGCAAGTGGATTGCCTGAGCCCGCGGGTTTGCGACCCGCCTGGGCAACTTGGCGAGACCTTGCCTCTACAATAAATAAAAAATTAGCCGGGCGTGGTAGCGCACGCCTGTAGTTCCGGCTGCTTAGAAGGCTGAGGGGGAAGGATCGCCGGAGCCCAGCAGGTCGAGGTTGCGGTGGCCGGGAGCGTGCCACTGCACTCCAGTCTGGGCAACAGAGTGAGACTCCAAATCAAAAAAAAAAAAAAAAATGATGCATTGAATAACTTTCTAAAAAATGAACTGTCCAGTGATCAATCCATGGTCTTGTTTTACGTTTACTATTACTATTAATATTATTTTGAGTCAGAATCTCACTCTGTCGCCCAGGCTAGAGTCAGGTGGCACACTCATGGCCATCACACATCACAGCCTCCACCTGCTGGGTGGGCTCAGGCAATCCTTCCACCCCAGGCTTTCAAGTGGCTGGAACCACAGGTGAGCACCACTATATCCTGCTAATTTTTTAAATTTGTTGTTGAGATGAGGTCTTGACAAGTGGACCAGGCTAGCCTGAAACCCCTGGGCTCAAGCAATCCTCTCACCTCTGCCGCCCAAAGTGCTGGGATTACAGTCATGAGACCTTGCATTCAGCCTGGAGACATTTTTAAAAAATTATTTTATTTATTTTATCTTAGAGTTGTTTGGTACATGTGAGGATTTACTACATAAGTAACTTGTGTGCTACTGAGGTTTGGGCTTCTAGAAAGCCCTCTCTCCCACGATAGTGGATCAGGTACCCAGTGTGTTACCACCTGCCCTCTCTCCCTTAGCAATGTTCAGTGTCTCCAGGTTCCCATTCAGGAGACTCTTTTTTTTCACAACTCACTGTTTCCCAAGGACGGTAAGAGATAATTTAAGATGATGCATTTAATAACTTTCTAAAAAAAATGAACTGTCCAGCGATCAATCCTTGGTCTTGTTTCCTGTCTATTATTATTATTATTTTGAGTTGGCATCT
Organism: Cephalopachus bancanus; assembly: GCA_027257055.1. Lineage (NCBI taxonomy): Eukaryota > Metazoa > Chordata > Mammalia > Primates > Tarsiidae > Cephalopachus > Cephalopachus bancanus. Next base: position 3,448 of record JAPVLO010001283.1, on the reverse strand, counting down.
CACTCTGTCGCCCAGGCTGGAGTGCAATTGCACGCTCCTGGTCATGGCAGCCTCCACCTACAGGGCTCAGGTGATCCTTCTGCCTCAGCCTTCCACGTAGCTGGAACTATAGTCGAGAGCCACCACACCTGACTAATTTTATTTATTTATTTATTGTGGAAACGAATCAAACTCAGGCCATCCTCTCACCTCCAGCTCCCAAAGTGTTGGGGATTATAGGCGTGAACCACTGCACTTTGCTTGGAGAAATTTTTAAAAATTATTTTATTTTAACGTATTTTAGTATATTTTATTTTAGAGTTGTGGGGTACATGTGAGGATTTACTACATAAGTAAATCGTGTGCAGGTGAGGTTATGACTTCTAGTGGGCCCTCTTTCCCCCTGATAGTGGGTCAGGTACCCAGTGTGTTGCCACATGCCCTTTCTCCCCTAGCCTTGTCCAGTGTCTGCCATTTCCATCCTGGGGACAGTTTTTTTTTTTTACAACTCACTGTTTACCAAATGGTGGTAAGAAATAATTTAAGAACATGCATTGAATAACTTTCTAAAAAAATGGAGTGTCCAGTGATTAATCCATAATCTTGTTTCCTGTTTATTATTATTATTATTATTAATTTGAGTCAGAGTCTCACTCTGTCACCCAGGCTGGAGTGCAGTAGCACACTCATGGCCATTGCAACCTTGACCAGCTGGGCTCAGGTGATCCTTCTGCCACCGTCTCCCAAGTAACTGAAACCACAGGTGCGTGACACCATACCCAGCTAATTTTCTTATTTATTGTTGTGATGAGGTCTCGTCAAGTTGCTCAGTCTGGTCTTGAATACCTGGACTCAGGCAATCCTATTGCCTCTGCCTTTCAAAGTGCTGGGATTACAAGCATGAGCCACGGCACTTGGCCTGGAGAAATTAAAAAAAAATCTTTTATTTTACTTTATTTTAGAGTTGTGGGGCACATGTGAGGATTTACCACATAAGTAACTTGTGTATACCTGAGGTTTGGGGTTATAGCAGGACCTGTCTCCCTCTGATAGTAGACCAGATACCCATTGTGTTGTCATATGCCCTCTCTCCCCGGCAGTGTTCAGTGTCTGCTGTTCCCATCCTGGATGCTTTTTTTTTTTTAATTCTTACAACTCACTGTTTCTCAAAGGGTGGTAAGAAAGATAATTTAAGATCATGCAGTCTATAACTTTCTAGAGAAGTGAACTGTCCAGTGATCAACCCATGGTCTTGTTTCTTGTCTATTATTATTATTATTATTTTGAATTGGCGTCTCACTCTGTTGCTCAGGTTGGAGTGGAGTGGCATGCTCATGGCCACTGCTGCCTCGATTTGCTGGGTTCAAGCTATCCTTCCACTTCAGCTTTCCAAGTAGCTGGAACCACAGGCGAGTGCCAACATGTTTGACTAATTTTTAAATTTATTGTAGAGATGAGGTCTCGCCAAGTTTCCCAGGCTGGTCTTGAAACCCTGGGCTCAGGCAATCCTCTCACCTCTCCCTTCTAAAGTGCTGGCATTACAGGCATGAGCCACTGCACTCGGCCTGGACACATTTTAAAAGTTTTATTTTATTTTATTTCTTTTTAGAGTTGTGGGGAACATGCCAGCATTTACTACATAAGTAACTTTGCTGGTGAAGTTTGGGCTTCTAGTGGGCCCCCTCTCCTGCTGATAGTGTACCAGGTACTCAATGTGTTGCCACGTGCCCTCTCACACCTAGCAGTGTTCAGCGTTTACAGTTACCAACACGGAGACTGTTTTTTGTTTTTTGTTTTTGTTTTTTTTTGTTTTTTTGAGTTGGAGTCCCACTCTGTCACCCAGACTGGAGTGCAGTGGCTGCTCCCGGTCATCGCAGCCTCGACCTGCTGGGCTCCAGCGATGCTTCCGCCTCAGCCTTCCAAATAGCTGGAACTACAGGCGTGCGCTTCCACGCCCGGCTAATTTTTTTTTATATATTTAGAGATAGGTCTCGCCAAGTTGCCCAGGCTGGTCTCGAACACGCGGACTCAGGTAAAACCACTCACCTCAGCCTCCCAAGGCGCGGGATTACAGACTGAGCCACCAAGCCTGGCTGAGACTTTTTTTTAAAACAAATCACTGTTTACCCAAGAATTGCAAGCGGTAACTTAAGATGGTGATGCATTGAATAAATTTCTAAAAAATGAATTGCCCAGGATCAATCCATGATCTTGTTTCCTGTTAATTATTATTTTGAATTGGAGTCTCACTCTGTTGGCCCAGGCTGGAGTGCAGTGGCCACATTCATGGCCACTGCAGTCGCGACCTGCTGGGCTTAGGTGATGATCCTTCTTCCTCAGACTTCCAGGTAACTGGAGCCACAGGCACGCACCACCATGTCTGGCTATTTTTTTTATTCATTATGGAGATGAGTTCTTGCCAAATTGCCCAAGCTGGTCAGGAGCCCATGGGCTTAAGCAATCCTCTCCCCTCCTTTCTCCATCTCCCAAAGTGCTGGGATTGCAGGCGTTAGCCACTGCACTCGGCCTGGAGACAATTTTAAAACTTATTTTATTTTATTTTAGAGTTGTTTGGTACATGTGAGGATTTACTACATAAGCAACTTGTGTGCTGGTGGGGTTTGGGCTTCTAGTGGGCCCCCTCTCTCTCTGATAGTGGACTAGGTACTCAGTGTGTTGCCACATGCCCCTCTCCCCTAGCAATGTCCAGTGTCTCCAGGTTCCCATTCAGGAGACTTTTTTTTTTTTATAACTCACTGTTTCCCAAGGACAGTAAGAGATAATTTAAGATGATGCATTTAATAACTTTCTAAAAAAATGAACTGTCCAGTGATCAATCATTGGTCCTGTTTCCTGTTTATTATTATTATCTTGAGTTGGCATCTCACTCTGTTGCCCAGGCTGGAGTGCAGTTGCATGCTCCTGGCCATGGCAGCCACCACCTACTGGGCTCAGGTGATCCTTCTGCCTCAGCCTTCCACGTAGCTGGAACTATAGTTGAGGGTCACCATGCCTGACTAATTTTATTTATTTATTTATTGTGGAAACAAAGTCTCACCAAGTTGCCCAGGCTGGTATCAAACCCCTCGGTTCAGGCCATCCTCTCACCTCCCACTCCCAAAGTGTTGGGATTATAGGCATGAGCCACTGCACTTTGCTTGGAGAAATTTTTAAAAGTTATTTTATTTTAACGTATTTTATATATTTTATTTTAGAGTTGTAGGGTACATGTGAGGGTTTTCTACATAAGTAAATCGTGTGCAGGTGAGGTTATGACTTCTAGCGGGGCCCCCTTCCCCCTGATAGTGGGCCAGGTACCCAGTGTGTTGCCACGAGCCCTCTCTTCCCTTAGCACTGTCCAGTGTCTGCCATCCCCATTCTGGAGACATTTTTTTTTTTTATAACTCACCATTTCCCAAAGGGTGGTAACAGATAATTTAAGATGATACATTGAACAACTTTTCCCAAA